>PXNZ01000183.1:0-70007 GCA_003012085.1 Trichoderma brevicompactum | reverse complement strand
CCACCACCACCACCACCTAAGAACCCAAGGAAAAAAACACAACCAATCATCAAAATCATTCAAAACAAAGCTCAAACAAGTAAAAAATCACAATTCAGGGCTTTCAGAGATCAAAGGAGGCCGCAAGGGGTCATGACGTCATTCACATGCGTACGAGCGCTCCTGGTTCCTGGATTCCATGTGACCCACGAAACGCGAATGATACATGATCACACGTTCCGAGAACCGTGATGGCTGCGCTCACTCGACCCCAGGAGCAAAATCTGAAACAAAAAGAGTATTAAAAGCACATAGTCAACTTACCCAAGATGATGCTAAAACTAATATTAATAGTAATAGCAGTAGCAGTGGGAGCGCACTGGCGCCATACTTGATGACATCACCGCATATGGGCGAGGGACCGTGACTTTTTTTTTCTTTTGAAATCATTAGTGTCATACGACTCGATATATGTACAAGTAGCATCATCATCATATATATACAAGTACAGCGCGCGACATCGCACGCTCGCCCCCTTGTGTCAAGCCAACCATCTCCTGCTCTTGTTGGGCCTCCTCCGTAAGGACTCTCCCAACGGCTGCTTCTGTATTTTGCTGAGCGCCTCCTCCGGACTCCTCCGAACGTCCTGCGCGGGACTCTCCTCTCTCCGCCGACCAAGTAGTGATCTTGGTGATGGGGAACGCCGGTATGACGGACGTTGCTGTGGGGGGGATGACTTCCGCGGCAGCGCGGATTTGTAGTCAAGATAACTTGTTGATTCAGGGACTTGCCTGGGGGTGGGTGTGTCGGATTCAAGGGTATCATAGTTGGTATTGTTGAACGAGTTGTGGGTATCGAATGAGTCTAAACAACAGAAATCGTCTTCGGGAAGTTGGGCGGTGGGAAACTCATCGTCTTCCTCATCACCATCTACAATGTGTATAGGTAGTTCTTTGTCGTCGGCGGGATCGAATGAAGACCGAGTCTCCGCAGAATCGCAAACAGATGTGACTGTTGTATCACAGTCGTCAGATTGAGACGTTTCGTCATCGTCGTGAATTAGAGGTCGTCTAATGAAGCGGGCACGTAGTCGTTCCGAGCCCGAGCCGGAGAAGGACATGGATGGGGAGGGCGGGTTTGTGGATGTAAATGCCGGCGAGTCGGCGGATTCGGCGGGAGAGCCCTCCGATTGGGGTGACAGGGGCATGTCTGCGGTATTCATGGCGCAAGGCTCGGCGGTCATTAGGGAGCCATGGGGAAAGAAATCGTCGTCGAGGAAGGAAGAGGCATCATCGGCGCTGCTGGCCTTTGTGCTGGAGGTGTGAATAGAATCGGCTTCGGAGAATGATGATGCCATGGACGGCACGGAACTAGGTCCGTGGCGCTCCAGATAGTCATCGGGGAGGTAGCTTGCAAAATATCTGACGATGGAGTCGAAGGACTTTGTCCGAAAGAGCTGAAGGGCGTGCTGCCACTGGTCAGAACCTATCAACTTCGGGTTGGCAATGATCTCTACAGCGAGCGATTCAAGAGACTCCTGGAGTTCGGTGAGCCGCTGCCGCTGTCGAGCCGCCATGAAGCGATGGAACTCTTCGGCCGTGTCCGCATGGTGGGAGATTTCGTAGACGTCGTGGTGGAAGGCTTCGGGGTCTTGCAGGGTATAGGTGAAGGTGTTGTACTGATCGTGGAGTGTCGTGAATAAATCGCCCCTCTTCATGCCGAACTTCCAGGCCGGCCACGATAGATCGGGATCGTCCATGTTGGCGGACCAGCGCTGAGTGTTGGGATCTCGAGGAGGTGGATAAGGAGAAGACGCAGATTGGTGTGATTAGGTATGCAAAAGATTTGTCGAAAGGAGCCCTGGTGTCATTAAAACACGGCTCGCTTAGAGCGAGGGACTGGAGGTCATGGCCATGGCGAAGAGTCACTGACGAGTACTACAAGACAATAAACGCCTGGCTGTTAGTGCTCGTGTCTTCGTGATGATTGCGTGGAGTATATGGTCCAAATTGTTGTCGACAGGGCCCTTGGGAATCTATCATACATCAACTGGGGGAGGCGCGCGTATACCCATTGCCCCAAGCACCCGATCGTGAGCGGCTGGAAGCCTGAGGCAGCAACTTTGCCATCCACTTGCGCGACGTTGGTTGGCTGGCTGATTCGGCTGCAGCATGCGCTAGAGCCGATCGAGATTAGATCTCATCCTAGCGCTACAATGGCCCCACCGAAGGACACCAATGAAGCGACAGTGGCTGAATCCTGAAAGCTTGGGCTATGCACGCTAATGCATATCTGTCGTTCAGGTAGTCGAGCCAAGGACTTTGTACTTTGTACCCCTCTGCCTCTCGACTCTGCCTTGTTTATCTCCAGGATCGGAAAAAAAAAGGGTTTGTTGACTTCGTATTGAAGCTTTGTGAACAGACCCATCTAATATAGATTACAAGAAAAATCTACGAGCCAACCCCTGTACCTCAAAGTACCAATTTCACTTTTGTTCATTTCACGGCCTGCAACCATCGCGCCGGCAATGCTAATGCGCTTGTGTTCTTACACTTGGACTTGATAGAATGCTCGTTCCACCCTTGTGCAGCCAACACCACATGGATCACCCCTTGTTGATATCATGGACTAGCATCCCTGCCTCTTCCAATAAGTTTTAGCTACAGTGGCGTTCCCTCACACCACACTGTTCAGCTGGTGCGGCCGTTAACGGCCAGGACAAAGGCCTCAACCCTGGTCGGGAGATGAAAAATCTGCCCAAAGGATGACACATGTACCCATCGCTTCCGGAGGCTGTGGCTGGTGTGCTATTTTGCCATCACCCTGCGCCACCATGTTAGAGGCTCGCAGAATTTGAGCGGCAAGTGACCTCATGCTCAGGTACCTCGTAGCGCAACACGAGACGCACAGCGTGACAGCTTCACGCTGACGGTAGCGGAGGGAGAGCGTAAGAAAGTCTCATTCCTCCAGGCAGCTGAGACATCCTCCTCAACGAGAAAATGTCATCTTGATCAGGAGGATGCCGTGAGATGCCCGCTCAGTTTGACACGGTTTTCACTTGCCCCCGGATGATTATTTACGGTCATTCGCACGACATACGCTGACCTTGAGGCTCTTCTTTCTCTCTTCTCTTTGCTTCTCTCTTATCATGGGTTGATGACTCAGCGCCGCGGCAGCGGTAGCTCTCAAACCTTCTTTCCATCATCCGAGCTGGTTTGCGAATGAGGAAGATCCGGTGAGGCGTTCGCATGCAATCTGCTCCGTATTCTCGTCGCTATTAGGAACAGGGTTTGCTTTGTTGATGTCATTGACTATGATCACGGAGTGAAGGGAATTAATTGCAATACCAAGTCCCTTCTCCAGCGAGCGGCTTCTGCAGTTAGCCGAGAGGTCATTGCTCAGCAAGCGTTGGCGCAAATGATACTTGCCGTCTATCGTCGCCAGAATAGCATCGTGAGATTCGGGAAAGCTCCAACGGAATATATACGGGACATTATTGAGTGCGAACAAGAGGCGCAGTCCAATGACCGCAGCTCCGCCCCATTCCCTCCTCTACTGAGCCCTTCCCCCCTCCCAGCTCTTTGCCAGGTCCTTCTCCGCGGTCTCTCTGCCAATCCTGCCTTGTTGTGCTCTTTGTGGCTCCCGCAATCACTACCATACAAAGCTCTGGGGCTAGACCACCAGCCAGCTGCTGGCTGCTGCTTGGGATTACTAGCTCCCGTCCTTTGTTCATTCTTTGTGTCTTGCCCGCGGTCCGCAAGGCACCCGGTGCCCACTGGCTCGGCGGTTGGTTGCCTTTTTTTTCAAGCGTTCCTATTTGTACCTGTCCATGACTGCTCGTAGCGGAGGGCTGAGACTCCATCACCAGGCCCGCAACCTCGTCCTGCTCTCTGGCCATCTGACACGGGCTGTCATGACCGTGATATAGCGCTGTAGCTGCTCATTCCTGCATTTATTGTGCGCCTGGCCGAAAGCTGGCCTCTTTTCTCTCTTTTTTTCCTACCGGAACCAACCAACGCAGCGTCGTGTTTATTACTACTGCTGTCCTGCCGCTGTTTGTGACACACAGAAGCATATTCCCTGTCTGTTAACCCCGCTACAGCTCTTCTTGACTGTTTTTTTTTTCCCTACTGTTTCCTCTCAACTGGCTTCTGCCTGGCCGAGTGCCTGCTGGAGCTCCCAGGCTTCTGAGTACAGCCAACGTACCAGGCCTTTCCCATACGCTTACATCAAGTTACCCACCCAACCAGTCTGCCTATTCTCCCCTCCACTCAATATCACTTCTTGACCATCGTCTCTTCGGTGCTGTGTTGGAGAGACATTTCACATCACCAGTGGCACATGGGCCTTGGCCAAGGCACCGCCAGCCATTCTCATGCTTGAACCCAGGGCCGAGCCCTCGGAGGGCGTTTCGGAGGAGAGAACCGAGCCTTTCTCTCAGTCAGAGATTGAGGCCCGATTCCACGGCGTCGGAGTTGACGAGCCAGGCATCCCCACTGACCCAGAGGCCGTTCCGCTCGACGTCTTGCGGGTCGAAGATCACCACCACAAACAAGGCATCCGAATCCTCGTGCGGCCGCTCACCAAGCTGCCCGGCGCTCGCTCAGTGAGCCCCGGAAGTGATAATTGCCAGTGGCTAGCTCTGCGCGCCGAAGTGGCCTCCTCGGACAAGCCTGAGCATAAAGTCCTGGCTGTGACTCAGACCTCCAAGGACATCAAGTTTTCCGTCAGGATACCCGGATCCGCCGAAGACGACTTGTCGCGACCGCCGCTATGGTGTGAACTCTATTACGATCCTGCCAGCGACAAGGTCATCTTCCTCAATAGGTCCGACGTGCCCATCTTGCTCGGTCGAGTGTCTCATGCCGCCGCCGCCAGCCCTCCACCAAGCGAGCGCCATGTAATCAACCCAGGCCTCGCTAAAGGCCTCAAGCCAGGCACTTTTAGAATCAAAGTAAGGGATGTTGCAGTACTGGACTTTCGCATTCTGGAAAAACGCCCTATTGCGCTCTACCAGCCACCAATCTCGTTAGCAGTACCCGAGGACACGCCATCATTATCACCATCATTCATCACATCCGACCAGGTCAACGCAAGCATGAAAAGAGCCCTCACCCCGGATGAAGACATCAAAAGAGCAAAGCGACGTATTTCGGATGCCAGCGAGGGGCCAGATGACGGCGTCATCATGTTTCTAGGACCAGCTGAGCCTCTGGTCTTCCCACTTCCCAACGCGAGGGAAGGAAAGGAACTGTCTTCATCCAATAGCCACGCACTCCTGGACGCAGAGCAGGGCGATACGATCGCCGTGCCCGGTGTCTGCGAGCTCGACCAGTATCAGCTAACCAAACGTGAGCCTATTGCATCTACAGCTCTGTCAGCAGTCTACACCGCGACGCATTCACAAGTGCCCAATAACATTGTCACTGTCAAAGTGCTCAAGACTAGGGTCGCAAATCCAGAAAACAAGCCGCTGGTTCATGAGCGGAATGTCATTCGCCAGGCGGACATGTGGCTGCGAGAGTGTCAAAGCCAGCAAGATCTTCAACACGAATCCATTGTGCGCTACTACGGAGGAGATGCCAGATTCCTGAGTCTCTACATGGAGCACATAGACGCAAAAGATCTCACCGCTCCGACCAGGTGGAGAAACAAAGGTAACGATGAATTCGTGGGAACAAGGGAAGACTCTATTCGGATACTCCGCGATATCTCAGGCGCACTCAACTACCTCCACGGCCGCAAACTGGTACACAACGACATCAAACCTGCCAATATCCTGTATTCACCTGAGCGCGGCGCTGTGCTATGCGACTTTGGACTGACAACGTTAGCGGCAAGCTCGCCCTCCGGCGGCGGAACTCCATACTACATCCCACCCGAGTTCATTACACGCAAAAGCCGCGGTCCAGCATCGGATGTCTGGGCTCTGGGGGTCACGATGCTGTACACGATGCGCATTATCAAATTCCCGGATTCACGCGCACGCAGGCAGCATCCCAAGCCGCTGTACTGGCAAATCGCACAGATCCACGCCCAGGCAGCCCCTGTTGCCTACAAGCAATATGGAAATGGCCAGCCAGCAGTGAATCAGATGCGGGACTGGCTTACGGAGATCTACGAGGCAAGAGAGAAGCTGAGCCCCAAGGATCGCTTGGAGCGATTGGTCAAGGACATGCTGGCGCCGAACCCAGCCCAGCGCATCACCATGGAGAGGATTGTTAGAGAGCTCTCCGTGGAGCAAGCGATTACAGCTCGTTAAAAGGGACGAAAAGTACAAAGATTAGATGTCCCTACGAGGATTTTTTTTTCAACAGATTCATCGTTTTTTTTTTTTATTTACTTATCATTTTCATTTTACCATTGTGGGTTTTGTCTTCTTCAAACATCTGAAAGTTAACATTGGGATCTGGAGTTTATTTCGGAAATATATACACGACATGTACAGAGCAGATGGCAAGCGTGTTTGAAACGGCACAAGATGGGACATCAAATGGAGTAAGCAGCATGCGGATAAAGCGGTTTTGGCAATGACTGACTGAAGCAGGGAAGAAGAAATCGACGACCGTCTTTTTTTTCTTTTTCCTGCTTGCTTTTTCTCTTTTTCATCTTTTTTTTCCTCATCTCCTTTCGAGATTTTTTACTCATGATACCTGAATACTGGGGAAGTTACATGTACATACTTATACATTTCCTGTATTATTATTTTTAACCTTCGCATAAGAGCATTGAGAGACAGCATACGCATCAGGAGTTAGAAGAACCTCGCTACTGCATTAATATCATTATCTTTCAATTCGTGGTATATAACGTGTCTTTTTTATCTTCATACAATCCGTAACCCGTAAACCATCTGGCCAGTCCCATCTCAGATGCCGAGTCCCAGAGAGAAAGCAACCGCCAGGCCAACGACTGTTGCCAAAACAGATTTATCAGTGCCCAAAAAGCCGGCAGCATTCTTCTTGTCATCTGTGCTAGTGGTGTTGCCCTCACTAGCTCCGTCTTGCTCAGTGTCATTGCCGTTCTGCTCCTTGATGGCCTGCACAACCATGCCGTCTGGGACTGAGCAGTTGCTCAGCTGCGTAGCATTCCTTGTGAATCGAATATCGGCACAGTTATAGAGGGCATTGCCAGATTGTCCGCTGGTAACGACCTGTATGGAAGCAAGAGTGCCGTCGGCAACATCGTCAAGGGGAACAGGGAGCTTGTCGATGCAGAGCTCGCCCTTGCCGGTGACGTTGAGGAACTCTGGGGTGAGGGATACGTTGAAGTTTGTAGTGTTTGCGCCGAGGCCGAGGTTGATGTAGACATATGTCCAGGGATGGTGGAGGTCGAGTGTGATGGAGCCTCCGCCAATAGGCCAGTTGGTGATGTTGCCCGCCTTGTAGGGAACTCCGCCGCCTGGGTGCTTGTTAGTGAGATGCTCTCTTTTTTTTAAAAAAAAAATTGGTGTTTGGGAGGAACTCACAAGGATAATCCCATTGGCTGTACTTGTCTTCGTTTTCTTCAGCGAGGGTGTCAGCTCGCCATTCGGGGTACACAAGACCGAAATGTGCGTTGACGGCCTGCGAAGCGGCCAGAGCTAATACAAGTGTTCTAAAGACCATTTCTATCTGTCTATATCGACTTGCTTTTGGGGGCAAAGGAAATTTCGGATAAAGAGAAAGAGAAGACACGACGGAGAAGAGGGTGGGAGGGTGAAAAAGGCAAAAGACGGTCGGACAAGACGAATTCTATTTGAAGATGAGGCTCATGGTTGGTTCTTATACGGGCAAGCGAAATAGAAGAGTGTAGCATCAGAAGCTGTGGAACGTCGCTTCTAAGAGCGTACAAGGGGGGGGCCGGGCTAGAAGAGGAGAATAAGCTTGTTTTGAGCATAATAATCAGGCAAATAGAAAGCAAAGGGATCCATTTTTTGGGTGGAAGCCCCCGTTCTTGCTTGGTCGGGGATTCTTTGTTTTCTTGGTGTGATCGTTAGTGTGAGCAAGTAATGCGGCGTGAGCAAGTAAATTTGGAGTTGGGGCCGCGTTTGTTGGGGGTTAGCGACCGGGTGTGATTCTTTACACCCGGTTTTGGAGAGATGGAGCTTTTGGGTGATTGTTATCGGACCTAAACACCATCGATATTTGCTTTTAGCTCTGATGCCTTTTAAAAGGAAGTTAAGCATTGTAAGGAGTATGAGAAGCCTCTCAAAGGTCAGCTCGAGGGAGCCAAGTAGCAAAGGCGGTGATGGAGTGCAAATGCCTGGCGTCCCGTGATATCGAATTCATCTCATCTTTTTTTCACTTTTTATCATTCCCTTGATCACATGGTCTCTCTCTTCTTCCTCTTCTTCCTCCTCTCTTCTTCTCTTCATCTTTTTATCTCTTCGTTATCATCATCATCTTCTTCTTCTTCTTCTTCTTCTTCTTCTTCTAAGTCTTTTACTACATGTTGGCAATTACACACAATCTTTCGTAATGCTATTCATAATTTACTCAAGCTTCCTCTGAACATCTCCACTACTCAATCAAGAGCGATTTCCATACCGACTAATATCCTGGACGCCAATCCTTGATCAGTCACTAGTCATGTCTCCACCACCAAAGCTGGCAAAGCTAGCCACGCAAGAAATCACTTCATCCTACCCACCATGTCTGTTTTCTACACCAGAGGAGAAGAGACTCTACAATCGGCTACGCGAGATATACGCGGCAAATTCCCATTCATGGGATGCTGATGCTTGCAATGCGTGGCCATTTATCGTCGAGCATGCATCCCTGGCGCCATCAACGGTTACTAAAATTACGAACCATTCCATAGCGAGAAACATGGTAAACACCGGGGTAACATGGGCACACATTGTTGCCCTCCGGGTAATTTACAAGGCACAGCTCTACAGGAGCAAGAAAATCATGAAACTCATCCGAGCCAAGTATCCAAGAGTAACATTCACCTCGTTCGTCTACAGCAATACGTATAAACTCCCCATCAAATTGGAGGACTCAGCAGAAGCAGAGGAGCCAGCAGTTAAGAAGCCCTCAAGAGTGAATGGTGATCCACCCAAGGTTCAGGGAGGAGGGGATTCTCTGTCTAAAAAAGCTCCTCCGGTAAACAATCCAGAGGTGGGTAGGAAAGTGGATGGGTTTTTAAACAAGGGAAACTCCCATGAGACAGATGAGACCGAGTCGCCCTATTTCACAAGGAACGAAACGCCACCCACCCTTGTTAAGAAAGAAGCAGATGCTGAGGAACAACAGCGACGCGATAAACGCCCAGACTCCAACAGCGATCGGCGACTTCACAAAGAGTCGTCAAAGAAAAAGAAACGAATTATTTCCAAGACTGTGCAGGATGACAACGAAGCTGAATCCCATGAAATTGGTCGGAAGAGGAGATGCCCCTCACAGCCTACAGGTGGCGCCACCTCGAATCTAGCAACTCACAATGATGAGGCGCCAGATGGCTCGAGAGAAGCGCCAGATGACCTTGTAGCTTTTATCGAAAGGCTTATGAACGCGCTAGCGGAGAATACCAAAGCTAATTTAGAAACTGCAAGAGAACTCAGAAATCTCCTTCAAGAAAGACGCTCAAGGAAAGGTGTCAGCAAAAATGGACCTGGCGAGACCGTGCAGAAACAAGCTCGATGATATCGCCGGCGATCAATTCTATCAGCTGAGACCAGAGAAGGGCCGGAACGCAGATCGGGGAAAATGTATGTAGCAAAACAGAGCTAGATGATTTAGCTAGATCTAGCTGAAATAGGTAGCCGTCCTAGCTCTTTGACGATAGAAGCGGCCAATACATCAAATAAGACTGCATTTTATGGAGACATGACGGGTCCGTTGTTGCCAAGAGTCGGGGTGTTCTCACGGATAATGATTGTAACTCGTGCGGATTTCTTGGCCTTCACACGATACAAAGGAAAATAACACCGAATTGAAGCCAAAGACCCATGTTGTGGTGGTATTCGTGCGCAAAAGCCATGATATTTTCCCCTGTTCTAATAGCTGGCGCTTTTTCGTAGCGAGGCTCAACGAGCACATCACACCAATAAAAGAAACCGTGCAGCCATCAACCCCACAATCTTGCAGAATACTTTATAAAGTAGCCAGGATTGCTTCTACTTGAAGACATGGAAAAGAGTAGAGAAAGTTGACCAGCTTTCCCGCACTATGTCCTATGGAAGCTATAACAGGTCGCTGTTTTGTGTTCCGGGTAGGCATCTTCAAACTTGAGCGCGGGTAGCCTCGCACAGTGCTATTAAACCCATCACGACACCGAGTTTGTGCGGACTCGAGTCACACAAAGCAATAATTCACTCCAATTTACCAATTAGAACTTCTTCCCCTGGTGCCTTGCTCTAGGCAATGAATAAATAAATAAGTAAATCAATAAAAGACGAGAAAAGAGCCCAAAGCGGTCCACACGCCAAGCCCAATTTTTTTTTCCCCGTTTGGTTTCCCCTCCCCCTGCGCTTTGCGTGTATTTGAGCAAGTTTTCCAGATGCAAGGCACCGAGTTAGTGGCACGAGAATATCCCGTCAATACCAAACCAATAAATACGACAAAAAGAGGGATAACGCGCGTGCCAGTTTTCGCAGTCCTTGGTGTGGATATGACATAATGAGCAGTGTCTCGGTTAGTAGATGAAAGAGTGCTATCAACAGATAACCGAAAGCTGCTCTCATTTCTAGCCGGCCGTGAGACGTGCGCTCATACAAGTAAAGTCTTTCTCCATCTCTAGCATGGACAGCGTAATTAGTTTCTATGCTGATTATATACTGGCCAAACGCACGCTTCACATCGCCAAATAAGAAACATTTCACAGCTTCGACCCCTCTGAAGCAGATTCCCTTTCTTCCTTCAGCACGTCCTCCCTCAGGCGTACCTCCACCTGAGAAGGTCCAGCCTTGCCGAAGCTCACCAACACTACTCTCTCCCAATCACCTCCCCTGTTGGAATCCTTTAGTTCGAGACCGGGCTTCTCCAGGCCTAGAACAACCCTTTTGTCGCTCTTCCTGACGAACAGGTGGTACGGGCTTATTACTTTGTCCGCCCATGAGATGTTGGCTGTGATATGCTCTTTCCCCTTGTCCGTGTCCGCCGTCGGGGTGGCCTTTAAAAACTTGAGCAGATCTCTGCGCTGCTTTGTATAGTAGACGGGTCCCTCTTCCACTGAGGCTGTAGGGCCCTTGAGGAACTTGGTGAGAAGCGTGAGAATGTAGTACTGAGGTGGGAACAGGATGATTTCATTCGAGGCCACGCGTGAAAGGAATGTCTGCGGAGGAGCGAACAAAGCCTCGGTATGCTCGACGCCGCCATCTGGGGTTGGCACCAGCATCTCGGAGGGCACTCCAGTGCGTGAAATGGGGATCAGATACAGGTACATTTGGGTGGTGAAGCGCTTGGGAACGCCGACTGGAGTGAGCCATCTGGTGAAAGGAACAAGCCCATCTAACACAAATCATTAGTCAACCGATACACTCGTGAACCAACAGTCATGAAAAGTTCTGTGCAGAACATACCCAAGTCAGCTTCGGCATCAATCGACTTCAACCAGTCCGCAAACTTAATCTGACTACCGTGGATCCTCTTCCTTGCCTCATCTCTCTCTTGCTGGGGCAAGTCAACCAAACGGCCATCCTTCTTGGCGAGTAAAATACCCGTCTCCTCAAAGCACTCTCGGATAGCACCTAGCCTGTAAGCTGGGCCGTCGCGATGACGATCCTGCGCACCAGGAGCCGGGATGTCGCCATCGTGGAACGCATCCAGGTTACCTCCAGGGAAGACATGCGCAGACGCAAACGAAGTCGATGTCTTGACTCGGTGCAGCAGCAGGACCTCATTGGTGGGAGAGAGCAGCACGATGGAAGAGCTAGGACGCGGCTCAGGGATTGGTTTCTTCGCCGCTGCTGGGTCCTTCTCTTTCTGAGAGGCAGATGCCGGAGATGAGTAGAGGCGCGTCCAGGTGGCCGGTTTTGAAGCCATGATGGCGGTACCAAGATGAGCTGGGCGGAGACGCTCAATGATCGGCCTATGCGCTGGTGAAGCCAAGTTGCTGACACGATGAGACAACGGCCTGATCACAGCGCATGAGACCAGATTCATTGAAGCGGAGGAAGCGCAAAGGGGGCCGCAGATTGGGGGTGAGAAGCAGGTGTCGGTCTCACCATGTGGCTGCGCGCGAGGCACGGAGACTGGCGACGAGCCGAGGTCCGGCTTTACGGCTCAATTTGCGGGGAAAATGCACCATCTTGGCTCGCCGCCAATACTCCGTGCTCCGAGAAATGGGGTCCGATCTCATATAACACGGGAATAAATCAGCCCTTGTTGTTGGATGCAGCGGTAGTAACAAATTGTAGAATTCGAAACATATTGTCATGGGAAGCGTTATACTATATACAGATCTCTTATACACCGTAAAAAGGCAGGGAAATTATATACCCACTAAAACTCCAGTATCCTCATGCTCATGCTCATGCTATTAATATCGCTTCCTCTCTTTACCACGCAAACTCACTTTCCATAAGCAGCATATGCTCTTAGACTCGCACCACTGCTTGACCTCCATCGTGCTGACTTCGCCATCGAAGCCCACACGTGTTAATTGCCCGCAATTTAGCCATGTTGTGAGATCTTCTAGCACGATTGGATCATAGAGTAAGATCTTCTCATGCCATGACGGGTTCATTGGATCCGTCGTCCGCGGTGCTGACTTTACGGCTCTCGTGATGTACTCAAATCTGAGAGACTGGTCTTCAGTCTGGCTGAGGGACAGCGACGGATCCGTATCATCCATAACAGACAGGGCAAGATCGACAGGCGGTGGTGAAAAGGCAGATTCGGGAGATGAAACCGGGCCCGGTGGTAAGCTGCCATCGCTATCGGATGCGGAATCTGGAATCTCTATTATGACTTTGGTGGACTTTGGTTTACGCTGTCGCCCCATGGATGCCTCCGCCGAAGTCTTTGACGAGGCTTTTTTCCCTTTAGAAGAGCCTGCTGTAGTACGTTTTGCGGCAGCAGTGGTCTTCTTGGGTCTCCCACGAAGCTTTAATGGAGATACAGGAGGCTGTGCTGATGGTGGGGGTTCTTGCGCCTCGGGTGTACTGGCACTATTCTCCCTTGGCCGTCCACGAGGTGTTTTGACATTATTTAAAGAGTCTTCATCTGTAGCTGCGGAGGTAGCGAGCATTCTCTTGGAGCCGGGCTGTTCCCGATGGTTTTTGCCTTGCCAACACTGTTCCAACAAGGCAATTTTGGCTTGGCGCGATTTGACCGCCTTGAACCCATACAAAGCAATTTCTTTAGATAGCTGGGTATCTGTAAACAACTCGAAGGAGGGTTTTGAATCATGGTGTTGATCTCGGTCCAAATCGCCACTGTCAGAAGGGCCGGGCGCCTCCATGGATTGGTTTCCGCTGGCCGGCCGAAAGCGCCTTTGTAAAGGCGATCCGGCTGAAATGTCGCTACCTATAAACATAGAGTCATCGTTGATAATTTCGATAGGCTCGGTAGCCTTGGGGCAGAGAGTATCCGTGGCATTGGCGGATTTGCTTTGGAACTTAGGTTCTACTTCAATAGGATTCGCCATAGACAAAGAAGTTTTCCTATCGCCGCCGGTATAACCAAATGGATCATCATCAGATAGCGCTGGCAACAATTGAGAGGATCTTTCCATGATTTTGCTCATCTCAAGATCAAACAAGTCTCCGTCAACGTCACGAGCACCGGCGGCCCACAGCTTCTTCCGCTCTGGGGGTTCGATGGGGTCACTGTTCAGGGGTGTGTCGAGGTCTATATAATCAACTTGATTTGAGCGTCTCATTGCAGCTTGGAGATCTCGCAAAAAAGTCGGCGAATTCTCAATTGCTAATTGGCTCGACGTCCCAAACACAAAATCTTGTCTGGCGACTTCTCGAAGTGCCTCTGCTGGAGGCAGAAGAATCGGTCGTGGAGGCGGGGATGGCTTCTTCTTTTTCCTACCTGCAGCTTTGGATGTTTTCTTCCTAGGTTTTGCTTTGGATCCTTCCTTAGTAGTTGGATCATCCAGCTCATTACCCGTGCTCGTGGTAGCGAGATCTGAGGCCATTGCTGTTGGCTCGAGCAGATCTGGCGCCCTATACGCTGATGTTGCAAGCTCTGTAATGGTGCGTGGCCTTTTCTTTGGCGCTTTTTGCTTTACAGGAGGCTTGTCTTTGGCCTCACTAGATGGACCTTCGGGTGCTGCAGTCTTCATAACGAGTTCGACAAGCTTTCGCTTTCGCAGTGTGCTTGTCTCTTCATCAGAGGGCATTAAGGCACCCTGCTGTGGCTTTTCTGTGCATTTGTAGGCTTCGAGTACCTGTTCGAAACTTTTGGTCGGTCCACGAGGTTCTCTTGACGAGCGCGGGCCTTCAAAAACAGGAGAATCTAGCTTAGGGATAATCGTGGTCTTGTTTGACGGAGGGGTCCAATCAAGTCTTCGAACCATGGCTGGCTCTAATCTGAGCGGCTCATTGATATCGTTGTCACTCCGCGTGGACTTTCCTCTTGCGGTAGATGCATCGCATATTGTCTGCGGAGCGGATACAGGCCCAGCGTCTTCAGCTTCAGTCTCTTTTGCGTCAGCGACCCCATTCATAGAATCATCCGTCTTTGACCTGATCTTTTTCCAAGGCTGATCTTTGGCGGGAGAGCTGGATTGCGCTCTGGATTTGGGAGGCAAGCCATAATTTCTCCTAGCTTCCAAATCATATGTGGTGGGAGGGTCGATGATGCATAGTGAACTGTCATCGGCGTCCACGGTACTAGGTCCATTTGAAAATGAGGGAGTCGGCCCTGCAGAAAGGGGTTTGGAGTGATCCTTGTTGGTGGCATTCGTCATTCTTGTCTCCTCATCGGATGAAATGACTAATGCTCCATCATCGTTTTTAGGTGGTCGACTTTTAGCCCCGCGTGAGAATATGTCCCTAATAGCCGGTAGATCAGGCGATGAGGAGCGAAATAAATGAGACGTTTGTCTAGCACTGCGTGATGGCGATGGGAGAAAAGCGTTAGGAGCCGCCATCACGCCGACAACAAACCTCTGAGTGCGCAAAGCGCATCTCAGATGATTGGCGCACAGCAAGATGATTGGCGTTTTAGGGTGCACTCATATAAATTAACGAAATGGCTTGGCGCATGTGTCTCAAGCTTCTTCGACTTCTCACTGCTAGCCGCCTTCTTGTATTATAGAGCGAAGTTGTCAACACCGTTCGTATCAACTAGCCGCAGGCGCCTCTCCCGATGGCTCTGGCGAAAAGCGGGGCGAATCGCAAGTCGCGATATCGCCACGATGTCACATGATGAGTCAGCTGACGCACAGAAAGCCCTCCCCGCCCCACGAAATTCATGGGCCGTGTCAAATTTCCAAGGGGAATTTTTGCTGGTATCCCACCAACGGCCCTCGACAACATTTTCCGCCAAACCGCATCCTTAACCGCCTCTACATCACCACTTCCCCCCCCTCACAGCCAAAATGGAGAACGACCGTGGCGAGATCGTCGATCTGTAAGGACCTTCACGCAGCCCTGCTGGAGGAATGCCGAAATGCTGATTGTTTCCCGTCCAGCTACGTCCCGCGCAAGTGCAGCGCTACCAACCGCATCATCAAGGCCAAGGACCACGGCTCTGTCCAGATCTCCATTGCCAAGGTTGACGAGAACGGCCGCGCTGTCCCCGGCGAGAACCACGTCTATGCCCTCTGCGGCTTTGTCCGTGCCATGGGCGAGTCCGATGACTCCCTGAACCGATTGGCCCAGCGAGATGGTATCGTCAAGAGCGTCTGGAGCGCTCAGCGATAAATTTTTTAAACAAAAAATTGGAAGAGGTACACAAAAGCCGAATCGAAACCTTGAATATGGAATATGGAAACAGGTTAACTAACCTGAGAGTAGGGATTAGCTCGGGTATGAAGGCAGGCGTGGAAACTAGAGTTGGCTGCATATAGCAAATCCAATTCAAGGCGTTTTGGCTCCGTTTCGAGACAAATTTGCGACGTTAAACTATGCGATTCGGATGTGACGTTAATTGAACACTTTTTTCTTTTCACCATCTTATTATGAACACTCACCGGCTAGCAAAGTCTCCTCGGACGAGCACTAGCTTGCTCTCTTTGATCGGGGATTCTGGAGCTACTTGTATAGTTCTTGAGCCGAAGATTAACTCTGGCCTTCAAAAAGCTGTGGCGGTTAAGTTGCTCGTCATAGTACAGATACGGGTCAAACATGCTTAGTTTTCCAGTATTGGTGTCAGTATTAATTTGGACTTTATAGAACTATTAGATGTGACACCTCCGAACTCCAGTTCCTGTTTCTACATTCCACTCTCAAGCCCTGCCTTGTATGCGCTCAGAGCTCGATCTCTTGCACCTTTGTGGTCGACAATTTGCTTCGGATAACCCTGCTTCTTCGCTTTTGTGCCAGCACCTCGATTATATGGGTCATGGATTTCCTTATCGCTCAAGCCTTTCAACTCAGGAACCCATTTACGAATATAATCACCGTTGGAGTCAAACTTTTCGCTTTGGAGCAGTGGGTTAAAGATGCGGAAATAAGGCTGTGGATCAACTCCAACACTGGCACTGAAACCCCATCCGCCATTATTGCTCGCAAAGTCTCCATCGACTAGGTGCTCCATGAAATATCGCTCCCCCATGCGCCAATCGATGAGCAGATCCTTGGATAAGAACGAAGCAACGATCATCCGGCACCGGTTATGCATGTACCCCATGTGATTGAGTTGACGCATCGCGGCGTCGACGATGGGAAACCCAGTCCGTCCCTCGCACCATGCTGCAAAATGGTCTTTATCATAGGACCATTTGATGTTTGAGTACTCCGGCTTGAATGGTTTGTTCATACTGAAAAATCTGTTAGTAGCTTATCCATTAAATGAAGTTTGTGTTCTGCACATACCAGACGTATGGCCAATTGACTAGAACGTGCTTGTAAAAGTCTCGCCAGGCAATTTCACTAATCCAAACTTGAATACCTTGATGGCCGCCATCCAGCCTTTTGGTTTTATTCCTGTCCCTGGCTGTCCGGACACATGTCCTCGAACTGATTGTCCCGCTTGCAAGATGTACCGATAAACACGACGTGCCATTGTCTCCGGGGATGTTTCGCTTGTTGTGATAGTTTGCAATGGCCTCTTCGCAGAAAGTTGATAGTCTGGACATGGCCTCATGCTCACCACAAGGCCACAGAGCATGGAATTTCTTCTTCTCTTCATCACTGAGCCTCTTGTTCCTTGGTGCGTCGGGGATGCGGCAATCGAAGAGATTCTTGAATTTCTTTCGCACGCCATCTGGATTCTTCTCAGGCCGGTCGTAAAGCTCCAGAAGATCCAAGTTCTCGTGAATATGAGCCATCCAAGCTCGATACCAGGGAGTATAAACGGCATATTGCTTGCCAGAGCCGCTGCGCAACTCTCCCGGTGGCACAACGCATGTATCATGAACAACTTCAAACGACTTGTTGTTTTCTGCAAAGTGTCGAATCATCTGAGCCTCCCTTCGCAGCTCATCGACTTCGTACTCGATATTGGCAAAGAGATGGTTGCTACCCCATTCATTCATAAGTTCCAGTATGCGATGCGGAATGCGCTTTCTTTTATCCACCGTTTCCACGTAAAGTGGAATATCGAGGGCTGTCAGGTCGTCCTTCAGGACGCTCAATGTTCTCAACATGAAATCCACTTTGACCGGCGCTGTGAGGTGAGCCTCAAAGTCTTGAGGACTAACGATGTACAGGCAAATGAGAGGAACACCTGCCTCCTTTGCCTTGGCACTGGCCAACGCAAGTGACCGATTATCGGTGTGTCGTAGATCCATCTTAAACCAATGAACTACAGCTTCCTCGACGTTGACTTGTTTACGAACTCCAGCGGTCTCTTCCAGAGCCGTGATAAATACTTCCATCGGCCTGGTAATATCATCGGAATTATAGGCGTGAGCTCGGGCGTTGCTCATCTCATGTGGATAGAAGCGCCGTAGAACTATGCCGTGCTCTTCAGCGTCTTCTGCAAACGGATGGGGCTGCCGGAGATCATCTCCATGCCCATTGGTCTCATGCTTCACTCTTTTAGTCTCAGACCCATTGGTTTTGCCTATAGGAGAAGCTGTCTTCCGTTTTGCACCCTTTGGAGGCATGGTAGAGAATGTTGATTTCGATGCGGCAAATCGAGGTAGTGATGAGGGTGACTGCAAACGACTCGTGGTTTTGATTTGAGAACGGCTGATAGCATAGAGCCTCTTCAAGAACATCTACAGCATGTCATGTCCGTGGATGAATGAACAGAACATTGGAGTGAGGAAGCAAATGGTGAGAAGGAAGAAGAATAAAATACGCGTTTGTTCGGGTTAACTAACTATATACTTTATTCATATTTCCCTCCTGTTGCTCTGTATGGTTATGAGATGTGGTCTCGATGTGGTCTGCGTCATTGGCGTCTGGGGATCGGTATTTTTGCTGTTGGGACGCCGATGCGATTCCAGTGGCTTGGTATCCCTGCGCAAATGGGGAGACAAGGCGGAGATTAGCAGTAGCACGAACGAATCAGATTGGAATATTCATTAATACAATTGTTATTACAAACAATGATTTTACCCTGCATAGGTATTTTAAGCTGTTACGCAGAGGGCAGAGAAGATGAAATGCATGTACGCCGTAAGGACTCACTGGATTGCTGAGCAGTGCAGGCACGGAACGTACTCTGAGGCAAGCTGAGTGTACTTGGTACTTAGCTGGAAACGCTACGTATTCATCTTTAGTCGTACCCGGTACCTTATCATAACACCACAGTACTTTCTCATCTTGACTAAAGGGAAGGCACACTCAAATTGGTACCTAGTAGGTAGGTACCTTGATAGCTGCAGTTCAGCACACATTTAGAGTTTCAAGAAATGCTAACAGCTCGAATCGTCCATTGCTGCCTTAGCTCTGCCATCTATCACATCACAAGTACTGCTCACGGAGAATCTGTTCCTGTTAATCCTCCACCTAGATCCCTAGATTTGGTGAATAATGCTGGATCTGACCAGTCACTCCAACAGCTGTCACCACCTGTCAAGGCCCAAGTGCCGGCTGAATACGGAAGGCTCTGATAGGCCTACAGAGCGCACGGCACAGAAGAATACAGAGCCACACTGCCGCTAGGTATTGACCAAGGCCAGAGCAAGGATGCTTGGATGCCTTATCGCCAGACCGCGACGCCACCCGGCCTTGACGCGTTCTGCCTCACTTCCAGAAAATTG
This sequence comes from Trichoderma brevicompactum, assembly GCA_003012085.1. NCBI lineage: Eukaryota > Fungi > Ascomycota > Sordariomycetes > Hypocreales > Hypocreaceae > Trichoderma > Trichoderma brevicompactum. The sequence continues at coordinate 50,771 of PXNZ01000183.1, read as the reverse complement.
CCGGTTTCACCTGTGGCCCAGCTTCTGAAGAGACGTTCCGTGTCGTACGCAAGCATCCTGCCGAGCTAGTTTTGGATGTGAATCAGCCTGAAGCCAAGGCGACACGAAGGCGAGCTACAGCTCTCAGCAGAGGGTCGGTCCTATATTGCTCTGTGCCACAAGGCGGGCCTCGTCTACGTTTCCCAGATATTGAGGGGCCCCGTCCCTCTCACAAGCTTCACTCCTGCTGCAGAAGCCAGGCTGCAGGCTGCGGAGCTGTCCGTCCACTGCGGCAGAGACAGATCCGTTGCGCACGTCCCCCAGTGCGCGGTGCGACGCCGACCTTGTTCAATCTTGCACCTTGGTCTGCAGAGCACCAAGCACCCCGGCTTGTATTCACCGAGAACCATCCCCAAGGGCACACCGGTGTTGCCTCACTAGCACGCGGTGCTTTTGGCCTCACAACGCTCTCTCATCACAGCCGCACGCCTCTGAGATTCTTCTTGTGGCGCCATGTCTGGCGACTTGACTTGGCGGCCGTTGCCGCAGGCCGCATCATCTGACGTACCCATGCTTCTGGTGGCGGTTGACATTGGCACCGCCGCCTACACTGTCCGGATCACTGACATGGCCAACATCTGGGTTGAGAGTCTGGATCGAAAAGCCATCTTTATGAGGGGGTGGAGCGAGAACACAAGCATTGACCCGAGTGACACACCCGAGAATATGGCCAAATTCCTTGGTAGCTTGAGATCGGCCCTGGATCCCACTCAACCGGGCCATGAAGAGACTTCCCTCACCCTGTCACCAGGCTCTTCTGCGGAGGCTGGAGAGGATGGCCTGACCCTCCTGGCTACTTGCCCGCTCCCAGGATTTCAACCCCTGAAGTGGCCTATTCATCTCAAGAAATCTCCCCCGTCGGCTATCGCTACTGATCTCGTTCTGCCTCTACTCGAAGCCCAATTCACCAGAAAGCAAGAAGTAGAATCGCTAGTGGAGGCATTGAACCACAAAGATGCAGTCATTACCAAGCTAGCCGACAAACTGGAAGCTACCGGGACCGGCCTGGAGCATGTTTTTACGTCTCTTTCGGGGAAGAAGAAAGTATCAAGGGCTGCCGCGGAAGAGAAGGTGAAAGGTTTGGCACCCTTTCGCCATCATAATTGGAGACCAAGTCAAAAAGCCGGCGATGACTGTCCAACTAATGTCGGTGATCTTGCACGGAATGTATTCAATGGTGAAGGGCTGAACAGGCGATGCCTGATACAAGTGGACGCCTCTCCAGCACTGGATAAATGGTGGCATGATTTCAAGGGCACATCACAATTGGTACACCGTAGCAAACAGCAAACAACTTCATCTACAAGGAAATCGCCGTCACCGTCTACCAAATGTGCAAGTCCAGAAGACGATGATTTTCAAGTTCAGCCTACACCTCCTCATCTCCAGTCCAAGAGCAAGAGCTCTCCTATAGCCATTATGGATGATGTATCAACAGAAGATGAAGAAGACTTGGGGATGGAGCCTCCATCATTACTGTCCGACACAAATCCGCAGCCCAACACTACGAAGCCTGCGTTACGTATGGGAACTATCGGTGGGGTTAAACCGAAGGCTGGAGCTTCACTGCAGGATGCTAAATCAAACGGTGCACGGGCAACAACAGCACCAGTCCTGGTAGATGACGAAGAAACAGCGTCTGAAGCCAGTGATGATGAAATGACTTCCAATCAGGACACATCTTCCTCTCTGCCAGCGCCTTTACCAGGTCCACTTTCCCCCAAACCTGCCCCTAAGGTAGGAGGTCTGGGTCGCATCGGTGGCACTGCAGCAAGGATGCGTGCAGCAGAGACGGCCAAAGCTCCCGAGATGAAAGAGGACACAGAGGGCCGAGCCGTCGCAAAGCCCCCTACTCCAAAGAAGCTGGGCGTTATTGGAAAGAAGATTGATACCTCAGGGCCCAAAGCGCCTATACAGGATAACACCGCAAAGCGTGGCCGCCCAACAGAGCATGAGGAACTACAGGCGGAAAATCGACCTAGAGAGACCTCGCAGGAGCGTGCGGATCGAAGGCGTGAAGAGCTGAAGAAGGAGCTTGAGAAGAAATCAGCGGCGGGTCCGGTGAAAAAGAAGCGGCGATTCTAATTCAACGACCTATTCAAGGTAGTTATTCTGCATCATTATAGTAATGAGCTACATAACTGTTCTGGATCCATATTAGGCCTCTGGAAATGTGATGCGAGAGCCATGTCATCCCTGGAACCTCCCATTCATCCAACCTCTTCGGGCCTGAATTGCTCAGAAAGTTGCTACAGCAAATATATCGACTTCCCCCAACAGTCGTAAGCAACCCCAAGCAGCCACATTGGCTGTTATCATACCACTTGTGGCACGTCAACCCTGATTCATATCTTGGAGGTGGTGCCTAATGTTAGCGGCATGTTCATACACCCATAATATGAAGATTTGGGGGGGCTCGTCGTTGGCAGTGCCGATAACAGTATATGTTATTTCATACGCCATGCTCGGACCAGTCTTTCGGTGCAGTAACCTGACGATATATGTCGGCTAATGCATCAGAAGATTTATGTCTTGATTGGGTCTCTCCATCGGCAACCAAATGGTTTGGAGTATTTGGGTCACCGGACATGACCAGTAGATGTTATAAAGAGATTACATGGTCAAAACGTCGATCCTGGTCTTTTCAAATGTCAGTGAGCAACGTAGTACACCGATTTTTTAGCCTGGTGGGAGCTTTTCCGATGCGGTCCAGTCTCTGGCTCATGGCTAATTCAAGTTCAAGGAGCATGTACATGTAAAGGCCATTGAATTTGAATTTGCCCCAAAGTTACCAAGGAGGAGTCTACATCATATGGCACGCATGATGATACCTACGAAAAAGATGACAACTTATTGGATATGTTTAGATAGCTGGAGGGAGTGGGGGGATTTGGTTCGAAATGAGGAAAGGCAGTAGAGAGGTGGAAGAGGGAGTTTTCCACCATGTGGAGAATATTCCAGGGAAAAGAGATACACAACATCAAGCACATAAATATCATAAATTCACTATGGACCCAGTTGACTATCACTTGCAGCCGACTTGCATCCACACGCCAGCACCTGATCTGAGCAGCATGTAAGAGGATGAGCAAGAAAAACTCGTCGATTCTGAGGCATATTTTTCCGTGAATCATTGCAGAAGCATGAAGAATTCGGCTCAACAAGTGCCTCAGAGTGGTCAGTGTCATTGGAGCACTCGCTGAATACAATTGTGACCTCTCTAGCCAAGTCCGCCGCTTGCGATGTGGGAACTGAGTGGATTCTCAACGCAAAAACACTGACTCTAAGAACGTGTGCATTACGCTTAATGGCACCTGAGACAAAAACATGGGGTGTAGCTGGTCGAATTGTGTGCTACGGCGGAGGTCGGCAGAGGATAGCAAAGAAAAGGGAAAAAAAGAAAAGAAAAAAAAGAGTGCTGAGCACGATGCGACGGTAGTGGCTTGGGATTGGTCCTAGGGGATGACACCCCAATCTCGCGAGATCCATTTTCTCGACAAGGCGCGTAACTACTCATGCAGGCCCACGAAAAAAGCATAGTACTGTTATATTGGGAGCAGGCCGCGGAGAAGCCCGCTTGTTTGCCATAGTTGAGTGGCTGTGATATCCTCAGCTGAACAACGGCTGTAAACCGCTGTCTTGTGGAGGATTGTCATTGCGAATTGCCCAAGACAAGGGTTATTCGGTGGCTTTTGGCAGAGCGGGCTTGCATTACGCGCAGCCCAAGAATAAAGCTGCTCCTGTCGGTCGTACAGCCCTGTCAAGATGCGAGACGCCACAAGGTGGAAGGATTCGATTGAAGGGCAGAAATTAGCTTGGCGTTCAACAATGAGCGTATGATCTTTGGGTGCCTGGACTCGATCAGAACACTGGAAATCAATCCATGTCGAGCATACGAATCTCTATGTCCCTGGCTCCAATCGGAATATCTGAGCCTGCTTCGAAGATCCCTGCACAGCCTGGTCCCAGCCATTCTCCGAATGTACTCCCAGTAGCAAGAATTCAGTGGCAGCTGTCAGCCATTGCGATTACTCCGAACCTACTGCTCTTGCTCTCATGCTCCTCTCAAATCCGTTTAATGTATCTACATACATAGGCCTGCGGATGCTGCCAACAAGCACGAAGATAAGACATGATCCCAGCTGTATTCCAAGGATTATTTAAACCTAACTAGTTTCTAATCTCGGCAAGCCAAAGAAGAAAGGAAGAAGGAGAGGACAGTACAAGAGAAGAAGTAGCTGCGGGACCATTGCATGGTAGAAGAGAGGCCTTGATTTGCTCGATCGCCATGGCCGGCCAGGATCTTGGACATCGAGGAGGATCCCTAACCTGGCATCGGGCAATTATGCAGGTTCCAGCTTTCTGAACTAAGGCTACTGGCACTCTCATAGACCTGTCTATTCCTCTTGCAGAACCGGCGCATGTTCTCGATCCCTCCGTCCTGCAGTGTAACAGCAGCGGAACGCCAGTTTGTCTTTCGCGCCTTCAGCTCCCCCAGCCATCTCTGATCATCTTTGTCAACGCATGCAGACTCAAACGTAAGGGTCAAGCCAGGTGGCTTATTACTCAGCTGTCTTCACACCACGCCTGCACGAGGCCGAAACGTTGTCACACAAACTTCCTTCAGCCCCTTGTCAACAATATCCCTACCCGTCGAGAGTATAGTTAGCCAGGCCGTAACAGCACTGGAAGGATTACGGTGATGTAGGTGAAGCGAAGGGGGAGAGGTGGGCATTCTAGTGAAGGCCTCGTGCAAAGATGGGCCTTTCAGAAAATGCTTCGGTCATGCTGCTTCTGCCATCTTTCTTGTGGGCCTCACCGGCTTCCCTTCGCTTGGAATTCCCAGATTTGAAGGCTGTGACTCCATACGGATCCCAAGCCCACTCATCTGCAACAGCTTCTTGGTCCCACTACACTATGCCGCTCGATAGCAGCCTACAGCTCCGATAAACGCCGTTGCATACGTTTTTAGGCGTTATCCGCGTCCATCTATCTTCTTGTGTCATGGAACGAGCTTAAACCGCAGACTAGGCCAAGTAATTGGTATGGATGATGGATTTGAGGTGAGGGTGAACTACCTAGTACCCGGATGAGGTCGCGGAATAATGTTCCTCTCCGCATACCATGTGCTACAATTATCACACAGGCCCAACAGGTCCGCTTGTTGCACACTCACATGATTGCCGGGGCTTAGGAAGCATAATCTGAGAGCATGGGTCACGCCTGTCTGTGCCCTGCTCACAAAGCGAGGCCATGGGACGAACATGCAGGGCACTCTGGGGTTCTGTGACGCGCTCAAGGCAATACATGGCCAGTGCCAAAACAGGCACCACCATAAAGGCAAGGCCCGCGCATCAGGGACGAGAAAAAACGACGCATGGAACCACATCTAGTAGGGTTTTCTAGTTTTCTAGAGCGTGCTCCATGCACCCGCCGAACGTCACCTTCCGTCGGTACATGCAAATACATGATATGGCATCACGAGTGACAATTTCATACGTTGCGTAGCGGTGAGACGATAGGAAAAGGGGATCTGCATTGCATAGTTGCATTGTTGGTACAATTCAAGTTGGTCCGGAGGAGCATATTGTTCGGATACATCTATCTAACTTGCATTATTTATGCCATGCCCTATCTATGCACTATAACATGGCTTCCAAAACTCTCCGGATGCTCTTAGCAGGCGTCGTGTGTCTCTCTTTGAGAAGAGCCATCAACTAGCTGTCTTGACCGTACACGAGCTAAGCCTGATCGCTTCATGGGTTCACGTCTTTCCTCGGTAGGATCCTTGTTGCTGCTAGGGACAGCAAACGCAGTTCAGCTTCTGCAGCCGAAGAGTAGTGCCATCAATCACCCAAGCCCACTCGCTGTTCCATGCTAGGTCTAATGTCATGATGGCCGCTAAGCTCCCAGCAAGGAGTCTTAATGCGAGAGGTGGCTAGAGAAAAATAACAGATTTTTTTTCGTCTATCTGTGCACCCTGTACTCGTTATTAGTGACTACGGGTTCCTGACAATACGCTATGCTTCATGAGAAGCCTCCTATGGGAGGGATCTGGCTTACGATCATCTACACTTGCAAATGACCCGTCTCTTCTGAGACACTGTTCTTCCGTTCTTTTCTATTCTTAGAGGGACTCGTGCCCATTTCCGGGGCGCGTATTTTTACATGGGCTTGCATGTGGCTGGATATTTCTGGGCTTTCTCCCCCTCCTTCTGTCTCATCCATTGCCACTCGTTGTGCTCCGTACCCTTGCTCTGAGAAACTCCTCCGCAAACAACAAGGGCCATCCTTGGCTAGCCGTGAAGCGTACCCAGCTTTTGCTTGTCAAAGTACGAAGTACCTGCGTCTAGACTACAGCCACCTTACCTACGCCCACTCCGCCTCAAATCTCAGGGCTCGATACCAGCAGATGCATGTACATACGTACTGCTGCTTGACTGTTGGTGAGAAGGAGTGAGAAAAACGCATTATTTGGAGCCCATCTAGGGCGTGATACACTCAAGAAGCACGATTACGATACCACATTAGGGGTACTCTGTATGTTACGGCTACAGCCTTTCACCGACTCTTACTACCCTTGTTGGGGAATCCGTGGCGTGGCTGTTCATCCTTCTAATTTCATCCAATGGCGCCATCTGCCCAGCAAAGCTGTGCGAAATGGGGGAGGGGGGTTATTGCTTGCATCCTGCCCAATGCCCAAAACGCCGTATCCCCCTCCATACATACACGCGGGACACAGAGCATTTGTCAGGTAGTACCACCACGATCAGGGAGAAAAAAAAATACTGTTGCCTACGGTGGTCCATGCTGCCCCCCCGCGAGATAAATAAAAAAAAAAGAGCGCTGTGTGGTGTTGGTTCAGACGCGGCGCGTCAACGCTAGGAAAGTTTTTTCTATCGGAACTTGCCGGCTTGGGGAGATGGTGTCTCCAAAATCACACGTTGTATTGGATCTGTTAGATATGATACATCACTACTGTCCATACTTTGTAGGCAGCGTACGGGAAATGGCGATGCTGAGAATCAGCCGTAGGGCACCATTGATTGATAAGATGTTTGGAGATGGAGTCATATTAAGCAGATAGGAAAAAAACAACCTCTATATAATGAAACAATGGAAAATGACAACCCAAAACACTAGGAAAGACAGAAAAGCAAGAATACCGCTCGCAAAAACTAGTAGTGCCAAAGCACTACGGGTATGGAGGCACACTCATCAAGCAGGGCAGGCAAACGCAGCCGTCACCAAAAAAAAAAAAGCAAATACAAAACAACAAAACACACTACACAAAAAGAAACAAAAAAAAGAAACTCGCTAGCTTCATCCAAACTAGACCAAAGACACCCAAAGTCGAAAGCAGAAAAACACAATCCATGCCCAATAAAAAAACCCCCATTATCCAGTCGTGTCATGTTCCCAAGCCAAAAGTGTCCATCATCGCTGTTCGTGCATTTCCAGCCGTCTCTGTGCCATAAAGCAAGCGCTCCAAGAGTCCAAACGCAAAAACAAGTTGCATTCATTTCGATTACATTTCTAGCCTTGACAGGGTACCCTTGCTAGAGCGTAAAAGAAGATGGGGGAAAAAATAGAAAAGAAAGAAGAAGAAAGAGGCGTTGCCGGTAAACAAGAAGAGAGGCGTCAACGCAGTGTAGAAGGCCCAGCCAACTTTGCTCTGGCAGAAGGCATCATGGATCACCGTGCTGCGGCACATTGCTAGCCTCGTGTGAACTGACTATGCCTTTGTTCGCCTGTTTAGGCAGTCCAGGGGTCGAGCCCTGACCGGTTTAAGAAATGGTACGCCCTCCATGGGGCAGATCCTTGCAGCTTGCAGCCGTGGACGCGGCTGTTGGTTCGCATTTTGTAGCCCCCTGTCCGTTCTATTTGTCTTGTGTCTGCTATAGCGACGAGATGCGTGAGTGTGTGCTGATGGTGTCACCAAAGCAGAAGCCACGTTGAGGGACACATGGACTGGGCTTCATCTCCACCGACCCCGTCGCACCTGTTCCCTCATCTGCCTCAACACAGCAGCAGTGTCAGTCTAGACTTGCTGATGTCAGTCATAGTTCCAGTAAGCGTTTTTAGTTTTTTTTTCTGCACCAGAAGCTCTTGTCACTCCTTCCAATGACTCTTGAATTGTGTGCTTGTTGCTTTGTTGCCTGGTTGCTGTTGCTCATTGTTGTAGCTGCGGTTGTGGTTGCTACCACTGTCCATCGCCAAATGTATGTCCAGCCCAACCATGCCGCCGCATTGTCTGTGTGTGCGTGTGTGTGTGTGCAAGCTTGACATGACATGCGGAACGTGCTGAAGGGGGGGACGAGAGAGAGAGAGAGAGAGAGAGAGTGTGTGTGTGTGTGTGTGTGTGTGTGTGTGTGTGGCCACCCATATCGCCAATCGGAACGGGAGCCTAAGTGTAGTACAGTCAACCGTCCAGCGTGACGCTGTGTATACCAAACCCCCCGAGACCAGCTCGATCAAAGAGGTTTGGCTGACGTGCAGGCTCCGCGGTGCAAGCAGAGTGCGAGTGGACAGACTCTCTTGCTCGGCGTATATTTACTTCACAAGCCGCGATGGTTATCCCAGCCTATTCTTGGGGCGCCAGCCATTGACTCAAAACGTTGGATCTGCTCAACGACATCGGCACTGGCGTGGTCGCCATTGTAGTCTAGCTGAACATCTGCGATACCATAGGGGAATTCTGCTGGCGAAGGTGCCAGGAACATCTGCTCCTGTTGGCCCATGTATGAAACAGAGTGAATGCCGCTGTGACCACTGCCTCCGCCAGCCACTGGTTGGCCCATCCGCGGTCCTGTCATCTGCAGCCCAAAGAGCTCAGTGGATGCAGCGTCTGCGGGACCAAAATCCGCGCCGGCGTTGTGTCCGTGCGCAATGGGGGTGTGAATGGCCGTCGGGTCGATCCGTGGAATTCCAATAGGCATGGAATAGAATGGATTTGGCATGCTAGACGGCGGAGAGCCTAGCCCGCCCTCAATCAACCGATACTGACGACCATTCGCCAGCGTCAGCCCTTGGTTGTAGAGAAGGTTCCTCGCACGAGAGTTTCTGGCCGCACAACCGCCTTTCTGTCCAGATATGGCCCTGACTGAGCTGTTGCGTTGGCTGCCTCGTCGCCCTGTGCCTACATTGAACTGACTTGCGCTGCGTCTGCTCGAGCGGCGCCCAGAGCTGCTTTTGCGGTACCTAGTCGTGCTCTGCACTCCGTCGCGAACCGCCCAGTCTTCCAGGATCCATTCATTCGCTCGCTTTGGCTCGTTTAGAGACTCACCCTCCATAGATGTTTGCAGCCCAGCCGCTTCAAGCCTCTTTCGGTCACGCCTTATGAACGCCTAGAATAGAAAAGTTAGTATATCGATGGTCCCCAGCCCCAAAATTGTAACAAACATTGAGCCTGGCGAGAAGCAGCGGCGGCAGTAGCCTCCACCGTAGCAAACGGGAAAAGCAAAAAGAAAAAGCAAAACCATGTGCCAAGATGGCCCCACTTGCCAGGGTCCTTGAACGCGCAGGACGAAAAAGGAAAAAAAGGAAAAGGGAAAAAAGTACAGGGCAGGAAGAAAAACAAAAGTGCTAGCTCTGGGTGAACTCACAGCGTTCATGCTAAGGTTGTGGCGGATGCTGTTCTGCCATCCGCCCTTTTCACTACTGGCCTTGCCTGTGTTTTCTCGAAACCACTGGTAGAGCTCTTGCAAGCTCATGGTATAATCCGGTCGGCTCATTAGGGCCTTGTAGATGAGTTTTGCGTACGGCTCATCAACCCTCTCGTCAGGCTTGACACTGCTTGCCGGGATGGGCTCCGCAGTGCTAGGAGCGGCCGTGCTAGGAGCGGCAAGGATCGATTCCAAAAGCTCCGCGTCATGGTTATCCATGAGCTCAATCTTGGGCGCAACAAAAGAAGCAGGGGTCTCGGCCTGCAAGCCATCCGGTGACGGTGAGCCAACGCTAGAGGAATCAGGAACGGCAGATAAGTTTGCCATCCCATCAGAAGATGGCACCGAGATCTTCAGACCAGCTGACATCTTAATGTCAGATTCAGGGTGGAAGCCCTCCACGTAGGGAGTAGACATGTCTGAATGCTGAGAGGGGAGGTCTCGTCCCGACATGGGAGTGCAAACCTGAACAAAGGGCTGATCTCCAGGATGTTGTGAATGGCAGACTGACGACCACCCACCAGGAGAGGTAGGCGAATCGGTATAGCAGGGCAAATGTGCGCTTCCACAAACGGGAGAGTCTTGGAAAGATATGCAGCTCTGGATATCTCCTGGCCCTAGAGGAGGCGATGGCCAGATTGTCGGCGGATACGACAAGTATGGGCTAATATAAACACTCGACTCAGTGCAGCAAGTCGGTGGCGACAGGAGTCGTCTCCCATGCAGATCTTGCAGCTCTTCTTCTTCTTGCTTCTGTTGTTGTCGTCGTCGTTGATGTTGCTGCTCTGGGAGCTCGCAAACCGCCGGAGTAAACGAAGATGTATCAGGTTGGTGATGCTGTTGCCCCTGCCCAAAACCAGACGGCAGGGTGGAAAGGGTCGCAGACGAGCAGCAAGCCATGAGAGACGATTGCTCTGCAGATTGGGGGTGTCGGAAATCCGTGTAGCTATCCATCGGAAGCTTCTTTTCTAAAATTGGCGACGCCATAGAAGGGACAGCGGGAAGCTTCAAGACAAGAAACAAAAAAAAAGAATGTCGAAACGAGCAAATGGCAGTAGCAAAGAAGGTAGCTTTGCAGGTTCAGAGACTTTGTTGGTCGAAACCAAAAACAAGGACCTGGTGTCGTAACGACACCGTCAGGGGACGGGAAAGTGGGAAAAGTGTTGAACCAAGCAGATATGTAAGTGGAGGCAGCGGAGTGTCACAAGAAGGGCAGTATGGGACACCCGAGCTATGGGGGCTATGGGTGGGAAAACAAGGACAGACGGACGGGATGACAGTGATGGGCAGATGAAAGAAGGAAGAGAGAAAGTAGAAAGTATATAGACAAGTTGCTTAACAAGGCAAAGGTAGAATCGAACAGCTCCGGCTTTTGACGAGTTGGCCCGGACAAAGGACCAAGTTTCTCTGGGGAGAGAGAAGCTATTTATCGAGAAACATGCAGACAAGGCCAGTGATAAAGGCTGCCCGTCCCATGGGGTAGAAGGCTCTGCTCCTCGCTGTCTATCCATACGAGCAAGGGTCAAAACTCCGGGAGCAGATTCATCCAGATCGGCCCCCCCGGGGGGGTGTGAGCCCAGAGTTGTTGCATCGGATACACCTATACACTAGTGACAAGACAAGAGGTGCCTGCTTAAGCTTTGCCCCTCCTCATGGATGGTGGACCGGGTGCGCATGAGTGCCCGAGCATCCTTGTGCGCCACCTCTTATAGCGTGTGTATGTGCGCATATGCAGGAAGTGACGGAGAGTTGAGGGAGACGGTTATGTGTAAGAGTTTCATAGGTGACATGTACGGCCATGTATACGTGCCCTTGTGGACTAGACAAGCATCTTCCTCCCCTAGACCACTCCAGGTCAAGCAGATGACGCCTTTGGCAGTGCCTCTCGAGACTTTCCAAACAAGCAGTTTCTCAGGGTCCGCGGTGCCACTGCCACATACACGCACACCCCCATGGACCAACACACAAGCCCAGCAGGTTTCTCAATCCGGCCATGATATATCTTCACCTTGGCTCTTCAGACGCAGCCACCAGTTACACGACGAGTAACGCGGGCAAGGCTCGTTGAAACAGTGCCGGGTGGGCATCGATGTGGGCGAGATGGCCGGCCGGTAGAAGCTTAGGCGATGAGTTTGTGTAACGGAACCAGGGCCAGAAGAGAGGGAAAACGGAGACGACGAATTTTTTTCGACGGCAGTGAATGGGAGCCCTTACAATATGCTGCCGTCGCTGCTGCCACTCTGCCATGCTTCAAGACCACAAGCGTCGGAAGATGCTCCACCATCTACGCGGAGCACGGCTGTCCTGAACGCGGCTTCTATTGGGCAGCCCCGCCGTTATTGGTTTATATACGATGGATTCTTTGCCATCTGCAGCTGCAGACCGGATGCTACTTGAACACTTGCCTCGAGTCAGCTCCCGGGCCTTTTGATTGGCAGCAACGAGGATCCGCGCTTCGGCGAACGGCTGACTGCGTTTCCGCGACGTCGCTGGGGAAAGATTCGACGGGAGCGCTGCTTCTATTCGAGGCCCTACTGCCAATCACGATGGCGGCGTTAGAGAAAGAGAAAAATAGAGAGAGAAACGTTTCCGCTAAATGCTTCTATGCAATGTACATCAATGCTCTGCCGCGGAATCGGCTCACAGGCTTAGGGCGGAGAGGGGTGTGCCCAGATACGCCAGACGCCAGGGGCCAATTGCGGAAAGACATACATGTAGGTGGGCTGGATTAGGTTCAAAAGTTTGATTGCCATCCGTTTCGCATAGACTCATATGAATGGTCTTCTAAACCGGGAAAGGGAACGCCTTGCGTGTGGCTAGTCTATCCATCCAGCAGTATCCTGTCCTCTCTCAATCGCCGACGGACCCCATCTCCAGTCTAAAATGTCAGCTGGCTCTTCTAGAACGCCGGTAGTGAAAGCCATGGATGTAGCGTGCGTATCGTCAATCTCCGAGCTGTCAACTGTTCCCCTGCTGAGGATCATTAAGCCCCTGGGAAGGATGTCTTCTGAGCCTTCGCGAAGCATTCTAGCTTCGCAAGTGGGACAGTGTTACCCTCAGGTCCGTGACAGCAGTAGGACGCACGATACGTACACCATCATGTCGACATCAATGCCAACAGACGATTGAGCACCAGTTGATTGCAGACTGACCGGGCAGAGGTGCATAAAGTTTGTGAAATAGGATGCGGAAACCGTCAGTGGACCTCAAGTCAGCTGGCTCATTTTTGCTTTTCTGCATTAGTCTCCAAAGAATACTGCTCTGTTTCTACTTCCCTCCAACTCTAGTCTTGTTTCCTCTTCATAAGTGGGCCGGATGATTGGTCGTAATATCATGTAGTATCTGCCTCTTTTTGTTGTTGTCGTTGGTTTTGTTTGCCTTTTTATCGCCCTGCAGATCACACCGGAAGACTACCTTGCCGAGACATGAACACTCCCATGAACAAAGTATAAACGAACCAGCAGAGAGGGAGGTGGTGCACCATGCAGCATCTGCTTTCCCAGCCTCTAATTATTTTCTGTAGAATATCTGCAGGCCTCGAATTAGTGACATTTCTTCCCTTTTTTTTTATCTTTTTTTTTTTTTCCTTTCTTCTTTTCTTCCGATTCTTCCTCTCCTACGCGACAGGAGAGCATTTAACCGCGGAGATTGTTTTCTTACCTTTTTGAACTGGAAATGTAACTGGAGGATGCCCTATGGGAGGTTAATGAGTTAGTGACAGGGTCTAGGGTTGTTAATGTAAGGGAGGATTGCGAGAGAAAGCTCAAGGACCAACAGAACCGCGCGGCTGTCAGTCTTGGACCTTTGGGCGCATTTGGTGGCGCCAAATCAGTCCAAATCGAGCCAAACCAGGCTTGGGCGAGCCAGCGTGACCAAGACAGTGGCAGAAAAGCAAACCGGGTAATGGGATCATGGCGTCCGACGTACCTTGTCAAATGAGCTTCTGAATCCGCGCTCCTTTTTAGCACTATAATCCCATTCGCGGTCGACGATGCGGAACGCAATGTCTTCGTAGGGAGGCCCCGCAATGAAGCGGATGAGACAAGTGTCCACCTCACCGGCTGCAGCAAACGATTCTCCTCGTCTTCTGCCGTGCTCACGGATAATCTTGAAGGTCGGCGCCTTGGTCTTGTCTACTAAATCGGGGTAGAAGATGTTGAACTTGTATCCCTGCACGACTTTGGGAGGGGGGTTGTCGTGGTCGTAGTGCGTCTGGTTGTACTTGTTCCACTCGTAGCCCATCTGTACGCGGTTGAAGTACCTGGGCTTGCGAGCCTGATACTTGTCCGTCCACTGCGGGGGCTTTGAGCCACCGGGCAGGGCCTCTTCAGCCGCAAAAACCTCCTCGTTTTCAGATATTCCGCGTGCCGCCTCTCTGTCGTATAGGGCCATTGTCGCTTGAGAATCATCCTCGTTCCCTGCTTGGAAGGCATCCACTTTGTTTGTTGCTGCCAAGGCGCCACCTGAATTGTGGCTGCCGCCGCTGGCGGCGGGCAGGCCGCTGTTTTTAGAGGGTTCCTTTGAGCGCGGTGCCCGTTTTGCAAGCCGCTCCCTCTTCTTCGCACCGATTTCCTCCGCTATTCGGGCGAGCGTTGCCTTGGCCTTCCATACCCTAAGGCTGCGGAGCAACTGCTCCCAGTAATCGGTGTCAATGTCCTCATTCGACCGCAACTTGGCCTTGATCTGCTGCTCCAGAGCCTCAAGCTGATCAAATGTCTTTGGTGCTAGAATCTTGTCTATATCGTCCGCAACGCTGTTCACGACTCTTCCTTCGTGCCCCTGAGGGTCGAGTTTGGCCCTCCGATCTGCACACAGCGTCCGCAAAGCCTCCCAGTATCGACGGTTTCGTGAATCAGTCTCGAGAACATGGTACGACACAATATTCGAGTCGAGCTCCGAAATCTGCGCGGCAGAAGATAATTCCTGGATGACCTTGGTAGGGGCAGGCACTTCAATGTCGTCGTCGGCATCGTCGTCGTCGAAGACATCGCGGTCGGCGTCGACAAAGCGCAGGTTGAACGCCAGAACATCAATGGGCTTCGCGCGCCCTTCGCGCACTCGGATGTCGGCCTTCTTCTTGGCCTGCTTCAGCACGAACTTGTCCTCGTCGGCCACAAACTGTCGTGATTGCTCATCTTGTGTCAGGTATCTTGCGGCATTGCGGGCAGTCGTCGACGGACCTGGTCGGCTGGCTTTGGACACACGGTTGTTCGAATCGGACCGCGGCGCTGTGGGCTCTCGGCGGCCAGACGACGATGACGCTCTTGAGTCGGCGATCATGGCTCGCCGTCCAGGATCCATTGTGTCGAGTCGGAGCGAAGCGCAGGTGCAGGGGAGCGCGCAAAGATGAAGTGAAGCTCGATAAAATTGATGCCAGTATCTCACTTGTCGTTAGTCGGCTCGGTATTTACTCCCCGATAAGCTTTTTTAGTCCGGTCCGCTAAAAAAGATCACAGCAGGCTTTATTGTTGCTCCATCCCTAAAGCTTCCCCGTCAGTAGCGTCACATGACGACTTGGCCGTGCTCACTTACCCTAGATGAGAAGGCCAGTGAAAAGGGGGTCGGGGTGGCAATATTTGGATATATTGAAAGAAATAGAAAAATAGGCTCTACAGGGTAGGGCTTTAAGTGACCATGAATAACGGTTAGGTAATTTAATGTTTGTTGACGTCCGAGACAAAGCAGGTACATCCTATGTGGTTCTATAAAGGGGGTAGAGAAGAGCATTACAGGTATCATTGCTGTAGTACGAAGTAGAAAAGAACTATGTGCTTAGACCAAGCCGGGATTAAAATAGTATCCGCATACACCTCTTTAGAAATTTCACATATAAGTAGGTGATGAAAAAAAAAAAAAACTTCATAGATTACTCATTCACACATGTCTAAATCCATTGACGAAACGCCTCATTCGCCCAAAGGGTATCGTAAAACACTCCCTAGCTTCTCCCTCCTGACGAGTGTAATTAACCGCTTCCTTGGCCAGTGGCTCAGTACATATTCCATATTCTTTGTACATGACGTCGGAACTATGTTCATGGCATTTACAAAATAAAATAGGTCTCACCAGCTCTGTTTCGACTGTGTCCCCTCCATTCCCAAGCCTCGAACGCTTTGGCTCCAATCATGCCAATTGAAATCGGCTCCCAGCATGTCTGCATCCTCGAATTCGAATTTTGGATTTGGCGATGCAAAGCTTTCGGGCCAGAGATACGGTGGAATGTTATGATCGTCTTTGGGCCGTTGGTTTTGCAGTAACATTGCTTGTTGCTGCCCAAGCACGTTGCCTTGGTCCTGCTGCCTCTCGCCCATGCCCAATGCTGGGCCGCTTCCGTTGTCCATGGCGACTGACCCTACGTTCCAGAGTTCTGCCATGGTGACATTGGATTGAGCCATGAATGCATCCATGTACTCCATGTTGACGTCAGAGAGGCCCATGGGGATCTGGGTTTCGCCGGTGCTAGTTGGTTGGACTTGAGACTGTTGGAAGTGTGGTGTAGTAGTAGTAGCAGCAGCAGCAGCAGTGGCTACTGCCTGCTGCGGTGAGGGCTGGGGTCCTTTAGATAATAGAGGGACCATTGGCGTTCGCTGTAGGGGTTTCGGGACAGACACTGGCGATGAGGACGGTTCCAGGTTGACCATCGCTCTCCATTTGTTTCTGACCTGCTGCATCCGGGCCTCTAAGCCTGGGACTGGATCGAATCGCGCCTGAGTTGGGTTTATTCTCTCAGCGAGATCCAATCGTCTGGCTTCTTCAGGGTTGGCCCTCAGACGAGCCACCTCCGACTCCTGATATCTCTTGGCCCTGATAAATAACTTGCGTAGTGGAAGGAAGACGGCGGCATGATCGGCTCTCTTGACGTTTTCTGCCAGGTCTTTGTCATAGCCATTGACTGCTTCCCAACCACGCTCAACAAGGGCTGTCCAAGGACGACGGCACGTTTCAACCAATATGTAGGCAATCGCGTGCCAGTTGGTATATGTCCTGAATAACCATCGGTATTGCTTGCACCTGGGATCCGTGTTCAACCTGTGATTATACTCAATGATTTCGATGGAAGCAATGTAAATCCGCTCGCGGATCTCTGCTGTGAGCTCACGATCGGAGCCAGGGAAGAGCATTGGTTGGTAGACGATGAGGCACATCTTGGCCATGATGATGCGAGATATCATGGCCGCGACCCAATAGAGGGCGTCGACCTCCTCATCGAGGTGCTGAAGGAATCTGTCTTCAATTTTCTGGGAAAATTCGACCAGCATCCGTTCCTTTTCTGGAACTGTGCCGGTTTCGACTTTGCCGCATGGGTTCTTGCCGGTTGATACGTCATGCAGGCGTCTCGACATGGCGCACACTTCAAATCGCACCAGGGAGATTGCGGTTTCTGACTTTCCTTCTCTTGCCACTGGATATTCGGTGCCAGTAGGTGTGATGTCGGCGTCATTGATGTTGCTTGGTAGTTGGGTGTCAAAGTCTCCGTCCGCTATAATCAAGTCGGTGCCCATTTCTTCTGATGAGCGAAAGTCCAATGTCATAATTGCCCACCAAACACGCCGCCTCTGCTCCGTTTCATATGGGGAGAGCCCAAAGTTGGTCCCATCGCGATGAATGCCCAGTCCTTGCGCAATCCGAATCACAAGGCTGGTGAGAGACCAGGCAAAGCGACTTTCGTCGTGTCTCCTGACGACTAGAAGGAATAAAGTGAGCGCCTGAACAACTGTAAAATCAGACGTATTTAGGAAGTTTGCCTTGGCAAGTGACTGCTCCACAGCAAATCGAAACTGCGCAAGTAGTTCTTCCTTGCCAGTGCCGAAGTTTGTTTGAACCTGGGCAGCGTTAGAAAAGAAAAGCTCCGTCGTTGTTCCAACCAAGGTGCATGAAGCACTCACCTCATTATCCTCAAGCGCCACAATTGCGGCAAAATATACTGCGAAAACTAACGTCTCATGGCCTGGGGAAAGCTTTTCAGGATTCCGCCGGGCTTCTCGTAGTATCGCCTCCATGGTTGGGACATGGATGATTTTAAGTAAAGGATCGACGTTTTCTAGATAAACCGACCATAAGAAGGTGGCATGGGATGGTAGAGGATGACATTTTTGTAGATTGACATCGACAGATCGATATCCTAAGATGAAGGCGTGGTGGTCATAAACGGAGCTCGCAGCAGTGGTGGGTGAGTCAGTGGGCGGTGATTCTTCGAACTCAGAGTCGTCGGCATCTTCGTCGGTGAGTTTCTGTGTTTCCTCGCGAATGGCATCCAGCTACATGATGCATTTAGCACAAGAACTCTTGTCATACCTGCCCCGCAGGATTGCAGGCTAGGGGGGGCAAAGGGGGGCGGGGGACAAAGGCCATACCTCATCATTCAATTTCGACCAGAAGCCGCTGCTAACATATCGAGAAGTGCCCTTGTTATCATTCAAGACCAGCCGTCCCATCTGCTTCCGACTCTCTCTCATCTTCCGGGATTCACTGCCATCTCCGGTGGCGTGGTTGTCGCCAAAGTCAACAACCCCTGATGCGACTGCGCTCAGACTCGCAGACTTTGGTCGCTGAGCTGTCGGCGACCCTTCGTTGGAGGGCGACCCGGCGGCGGACGAGACTCTGCCGCCAGTCTCGATTTCAATCTGACCACTCAATTCCTCTACGATGCCCTCCAGCTTCTTCAACCGCTTGACCAACTCAACCTCGCGCTGACTTGTCGCCTTTGGAGGGGCATTCGGATCCTTGGGTCGATGCTGGCGCGGCGCGCGGCCAGGAGCGGGAAATACGCAGGGGATCAGGGCGCGGCGACAGTTGGAGCACGGCATCTGCTTGTCGCAACGCACCTTGCGCCTCCGGCAGGTGACACAGGATCGCGGGTTCAGCAGCGGTGTTCCCGAGTCACCCGGGGCCATGACGGGGCCAAAGTGGGCATCTGGGCCGGTCGTCTGGTAGATGGTGACGTTGCTCGGATGATGCGGCGACGATGCGCTTTGTTCGGCCATGTTGTGCTGCGGCGATGTCGCAGATGCGCTGAAGTCGAAATTTGCCGCCATCTCGTCTCCTCTGCCTTTGCCCCGTGTCTATGCGATGTCGCTCGAAAGGCGTGCCGAGAAATCGATGACCTCACAATAGCCCAGAAAAAAAAATAAAGCAGAGTAAAAAGAAACTAATGGCGCAGGGCTCAGACGAAAGCGAAAGGAGCCACCAGTCTGATCATCCGCGGAACGCACATGAGGGGGGGCCTGAATCGCATCAATGCTGTGGCAGCTCGGGCGTCGCAACGGATCCAAGCGCTTAATAATAGCAGCGCTGAAAGCTTCGATCGAGTGTTGATAAGGGAAAGAAAATGGCGATTTGTAGAACGGGAACAAGCTCTGGGCTCAAGTGGGGAGGGCGAGAGTGAAGGGAAAACCTTCAAGCCACAGTGGGCGGGCTAGAGCAGATGCGAGGGTGGAGACACTGTGGCCTGGGGATGGCGATTGCATTGCCCAAATCGGGCTGCTACTTGATCGTTATTTGCCATGGGCACGAGAGGCAGAGACGGTCCGCGAGAGCTCCTGCGCCGGAGTCGAGAAATCTTCACCTGGACTCCATATCGGCATGCATCTCTAGCACAGGGCAGAAACTGCTAAAGAAGCTGCTGAGTGGTGTTGGGGGCGGATAAACGCTTGTATGTAATGTAGCTGTACATCTCCGTTGATACGAGCACGCACCGCCACATATAAGCAGGGAAGCCTGTGTTCCGTACAAGTGACTAACGGTTACTAGGCAGGTACTTTTTGTTAGGAATTCCTTAAGTGCCTATAGGTGCGGGAGTTTCTGACCCGGCAGCTGCAAGGTCATTGCATCTGCATGCTTGAGTAAACAAAAAAAGAAGAAAAGAAAAGAAAAACTTGCTCATTCAAGAGGTTGATACTATTACAGGTAGCACTACGGAGTACGGAATACGGAGCTTTACAAGTATGTGCCCTATGGAATTGTTCGCAGGTCGGCCCCCCACTGGATCGGCTCTAGAACCTTTGGCGTGTGGGAGGATCTTCGAAATAGCCCTACAGCGGCACACGGACAGTCTATGGTGTTTGCTCATTTGTAAGCAAGCAACCTCTGTTCGGAACATGTGGGAAACCACTGCATAGCAGCAGGCAACTTTGTTGGCACCATTGCCAAGAGATAGAGAGAACATGATCCTTCTTTAGGCTTACACACGTGCTTATGATATGTACAGTATAGTGGCGCCCAGCAACCAAGGGCCGACTCTTCAACTCAACCTGAATGGATGAGCACTCCTGGCATTGCACTGTGTCTCCAGTTTCAGCCAGGATCACCTTCCCGGTAAATCGTACTACGAGCATAAATCACATATCCGATAGATATTTCCGCGTGGCTTCAGCATTAGTACCTAGCCGTCCTATTCTGTACGACCTCGACGGCACCAGCCTCCACTTTTTACCACTTCCGTCATCGACTTTGCTTGTAATCCGTACCTACGCAATGCTGTCTGGATCCTTTTAGTGCCTGATAGTCCCATCCCATACTACCTAGTGATTTATTTTGGTATCGAGCGCCTAAAGTTGCACAAATCGCACGCTGGCCGAATCAATGCAGTACCTACCTAGGCAGGGGAGGAGCATGCCAGAGCAGAGAATGTCACCACCTCGCCTGGTTTCTGAGCCCAAAGCCCCGGGATCCAGGTCGACACAAATAGTTTATTGGAAGACGACCCACCTGCGTTGCCAAATTCACCCCGCACGTGGTGTGGGGGGGAGGGCGAATCAAGTAGACCTTCAGGCATGCATAGTTGCGATAGCATCGTCTGCACAAAACGGCAAATGCTTGAGACCGGGGAAAACGGCGGCTTGGCTCCTCACATCCAAGAGAACCCACCGCTTAGGATCCTGCCAGTGATGACTTAGCGCAGGGGCGGCAACAAAACGTTGGGTCGCATCCACTGGCACCGAAGTGCTTACAGTAATTCAAATACCTGCACCATCCGCTAAGCGAAAACACGCTTCGAGTATTGCCGCCAAGTTATAATAAGATTCCCAAACTACATCCGCCGGATTGAAATTCCAAATTGGCATCGAAAGACGGCCGAGCTAGGCGAAGTAAGGCATCCGTGCCGGTGCTGCTGCAATTCATAAGCCGAGACATTTGGGCGCTTACCGCGCGCCATATGCAAGTATGTGCAAGCATGGTTGCATTCGTCTCACCGTCGGTTGAAGCTCATGGCTGTGAATTCGAGCACGCACAATCAGACACTATCTCAGCCAATGGAGAATGGAGGCCGTGATTAAGCCATGCCGGTGGTACGAGTCTTGAAGGTCCGAATATGTCTAGCGTACAGACCGAGATGACCTCATTTAATGCACGCCATATGCAGATACCCAACATCGACAACAACCGTGCAGACAAAAGGTTCCTGCTAATTGGCTATAAAAGGAAATTAATATAAATACTGCAAAAGTTGTGCTTCAACTCAGTTGGATCGCAGCGTGGCCACGTGCCTCAGCACAACCAGGAGGTCACTGAACAAGCCATGATGCACAAGCAGAGCCGCGTGCGGAGATGTGGTGCAGTATTATTGGCGATTCCGGCCAGACACTACGTTGTGATGGTTTGAGCCTGATGGAGAGGATGATGGTTGGGATATCAATTGAAATGGATGTCTCTCTTTTGAAAGATGGCCATATGCCCGCGGACGAAGGGAATTTAAGAAGATCCCATTGCCGCAAGGAGAGCGTTGAGACCTTGCGGTTTTTATGACATGATATACACCTGCGGTGCAAACATATGCAAATTTTGACTGAAAGAATACTCAAATCATCAAATCTCCACGGCCCCGTAAATATGCCTCAAGAAGCAAGAGAGAATTACCCGTGAGTACTCTGCGATTTAAACTGGCCTTATATTGATGTGTCAGCAGCCACACGGTGACATCATATCTCCAAGAGCATGATGGCGACCTCCCGTACAGACTGGTGATGATCAGTCATGAAGATAACGTGGAAACAATCAACACTGAAGTGCCCAAGAAAGAAACCGCGACAGTCGCAGCAGACAACTCGCCGGTCTCGGAGACTGGGACCTGGGAGATGGTAGACCATGTTGATGCAAAGTAGTCACTGTTGCTGAGCTGATCAGGAAGCGGATGCTGTTTGGGGATGATACTGAATTGGAATGAATAAATGGATCTCTGCTCTCCCCTGATTTGAGATCTGTTTATGCAAGAATGCTGAAAGAGATTGTCCAACTTTGTTTCCTCAGTTTTTCATAGTCTGCAATTCCCTAAGCACTTGCATTTCTCACTGTCAGGGATACCACTGTTGTTTCATTTTCATTTTTTTTTCTTTAGTGATTCCAAGACGTGCAATTGCCATGACAATCATTACATGAATAAATTCCAAAGAGTTAACTGCATAAAAATACGTGAATTTGATCGATTGGAATAGTGACCATCGCCCGCAATAGGACTTGCGTTGTGATGCCCAAATGTCCATGTAGCCAGCAAGAAAAAAAAAGAAGCGGGGCAGTGGTCTCTCGAGCCCCAAAATCTGCATCAGCTCCATTATTGGCGCGAAGGACAGACTGTCTCCGCTACCACCCTGATAAGTCGTTATCGTCACGTGTGCCACAAACTCGCTTCTCGTAGGGTTTCTCACCCCCACAGATCGCATAAGGAAAATTTGCCCTGAAAAGCTTCAGCTTCACGACGGCAATCCGCGACTCGGCACGTTTCTCACGACTTTAACGCCCCCAAACCCTCCGACACAATGGCCAAGCAATCGTAAGTCGCTCTTAATCTATAGCAGGAGAATTTTTCTCTCTCTTTTCCTTTTCCCGACGAGATCAACAAAATACTGGGAGAAGAGCCGGGCAAGAGGAGGATGTTTGGTTACTTGATTCGACAATGGACCATTCGAACGAATTTTTGGGCTTCTGCGGCACCAACGAGCCAATCTTGTCGCCCTTTTTGAAATCGATTTTGCATCAAACAATCCGCAATGTACCTACAAGCCGAATAAGAATTTATTGGAAAGAAGGACTTGGAATTTTATGCCGGCACCAGTTTTGATGATTCTCTGTCAAGGGATTGAGGAACAGACGAGGAGGACTAAACAGAACCAACATATCAAGAGACCGTGTGGACTGACCAAGAATGTGTGTGCAGTCGTGGTGCCCCTGGTGGCAAGCTCAAGATGACCCTGGGTCTCCCCGTCGGTGCCGTCATGAACTGCGCCGACAACTCAGGTGCCCGTAACCTGTACATCATCTCCGTCAAGGGTATCGGTGCTCGTCTGAACCGCCTGCCCGCCGGCGGTGTTGGCGACATGGTCATGGCCACCGTCAAGAAGGGAAAGCCCGAGCTGCGAAAGAAGGTCCACCCCGCCGTCATTGTCCGACAGTCCAAGCCCTGGAAGCGATTCGACGGTGTTTTCCTGTACTTCGAGGACAACGCTGGTGTTGTACGTAATCTCTCATATGGTCGAGAGGTGGCTTTTGTCTTTATTTTTGAGGCATAAGCTTCTATTCGAAACCATTGTCCGTCCCAGAAATGATGACATATGAGCTAATTCAATTTTTTTTCTACAGATCGTCAACCCCAAGGGTGAGATGAAGGGCTCTGCCATCACCGGCCCCGTCGGCAAGGAGGCTGCTGAGCTGTGGCCCGTAAGTTGCCAAAACAAAATCCCACCACCGCAAAGAAACAACTTTGACTAACATTCAATCTCCCAGCGTATTGCCAGCAACTCCGGTGTCGTCATGTAAAGAGGTTGTTACGAGGAAGGGAGGATTTTATTTATTCCAACGTGAAGAGAGGAAGAAAAGAAAGACAAAA
Organism: Trichoderma brevicompactum; assembly: GCA_003012085.1. Taxonomy (NCBI): domain Eukaryota; kingdom Fungi; phylum Ascomycota; class Sordariomycetes; order Hypocreales; family Hypocreaceae; genus Trichoderma; species Trichoderma brevicompactum. The sequence continues at coordinate 27,248 of PXNZ01000183.1, read as the reverse complement.
TGAAACAAGTGTCCCCCCCCGATGCGATTCTCATAGAAGCGTGGAAATTTGTTTTTTCCCCCCACCTCTCTTTTTCTGCTTTTTCCCCATTCGGATTTTTTCTTTTTTTTATTTGGGGAGAAAGGGAAAAACGGAGGGGAGGGAAGACGGGAAAGTAAAGTCGCTGGATTGGCAGGCTCTTGCATTTCGGTTGCGGCGTGTAAGGATGATTCAATATCAGGTATCGCATCAAACGGACAAAGAAAAAAATATCCAAGTCCAAGGCTCTTTAAAAAATGCTATGTGGTGATATGTTACGTTGTCCCCTATAATGCCGAAGGATGCCAAAGATACCGCGATAGCTTTTTTTTTTTCGTAAATCAGGCTGTGAAATACGATCCTGTCTGGGGTAAATCCAAGACACGGTCTCCTGGCTTATTGGTTCGCCTCGCCCATCTAGGAAATTCGAAGTTTTCGACACGCAATTTTGGGCTAGGCTGCCAGTGCCGCAAAATCCCACGTTACCCTACACGGAAACCCAAGTGAACATGAACTGCACCACACAAGAGCAATCGATCTCATACTAACGAAAAAAAAAAAATGTAAATACTGATTTACATGGAGCTTCCAAAATTCAAGACAATATTCATGAGTTTGGCCTCTCTCATCCTGTATGTATCAACCTTTTTTTCTCTGGGATTATAGAGCACGTGCAACACCACCTACTAAACCATGTCACTAGTAACTCAAGCACAGCATCACAGTAGTCATAGAAATTAAAGGCACCAACTTTTATATATTCAACAACATAAAAAACGCGTTTATTACGGGCAAACAGCCACAGCCATCGCATGCTCAAAGAATAAATACAGCAGAAAAACCTCAATCGCGAAAAAAAAAAAAAAAAAAAGACTTCCACCCTGCCTATCACAAGATGTCCCGCCCTCGCGAACCTATGTTTTGTACAAAAAAACAAGATTGAGTCTCCCTTACCTTCTCTGGTTAAACAAAGAAGAAGGAGATGTGAAAAAGCGAGAAGAAAGCTAAAACAAATTAGGAAAGGAAAAAGAGGAAAACGCAGTAGGAAAAGAAAAAAAAAAAGTCAAAATATCCACTCTGTATAAAAACCGCCACAATAGGGGGCCGCCAACGCCGGAGGGACCAGCTAGCTGTATGCTGTTGCAAAGCCGGTCCTGATGCCAAACCAGGAAAAAAAGAGATAAGAAAAAGACAAGGAAAGAAAGAAACGAAGTGGATGAATCCTATACAGACGTCCATATGCATCGTTTCCGTTTTTCAACCTCCCTTCCCCCTTTTTGTAACGATTAAGTGCTTTTTTTTTGTTGCTGGAGTATTTACCCGTTTGATGTGTGTAAGTCGTCTTTGCCAATTCTGCTGGCAATACACAGACACTTCCGTCGTCCAAGTATGATACATGAATCGGCATTGCGGGAAATAAAAGTCTTTTCGTAGTGAAAAGGCGATGAAATGAATACAGCCAAAGTGCTGTAGATTTGTTTTGGCCTCTTTGACTTTGAGGGTAGCCATGTGTCGACTCTGCTAGATAAAATTGATTTATGACGTAGGGTATGGGTATCCCATTCCGTGAATATGCTGTGGTGGCTGCTGAGGAACATAAGGTGGAGGCATCTGGTTCTGCTCAACCGGTTCCTTTTTGGCAGTCTTCACCTTGGGCTTCGGAGCGATAAGTCCAACCCTCTGCTCAGCCGCTGCCTGCGCGGCCTTTTTCGCAGCAAGGGTTGCCTTTCGCTTTTCCACAGCACCGGCCATGTTACCATTGGCCCAGCGACCTGAGAAGGGTTTGTTAGCGAGCTGGATGTAAAAAAGATCGCCTGGATAGCGTAACACTTACTCTTCATGGATGCCGACATCTTCTCAGACTTGGTCATGGATTTATAATCCTTCTGCGGCTCCTCTGCCTCTTCACCGTTGGGCAACGACGATGGTGTTCCCTTGCGGCTCGCCGGCGTAGTGCGAACAACCTTGATCTTCTGAATCTTACGGTTGTTGGCGCCTGGCAATGGCTCCGGCTCAAGGAACTCTGAGGGAGCAAGATACTCTTCTCCTCCAGCCGGAGGGGCAACGTTGATGCGCTTGTTCCTCTTCTTCGAGGGAGCCTGCGCGGCCTCCTCGCTCTCTTCAGCGTCATCGCGGAATCGCTTCTGGCGCTTGGGGCGGAATGAGTAGGACGACTCAGCAGTGTGAGAGGTTGAGTCCGAGTCGGCTGTCGAGGGCCGCGAGTCGCCATTGTCAGTGATTGCCGAAGACGGCTCACTGATGTTCTTACCCTTGGGAATCTTGAGAGTCAAGAGATGGCGACGCCTGGGTGGCTTCGCTTCCTGCGGCTCCTCCTCGACGAATTGGTAGCTCAGAGCATCATCGTCGTACTTGATAGGCTGCTTAGCGCGTGCCTTGCGCCCAGACCTTGGTGTGTCGCGCACAGAGGATTCTTCGCTCGGGGGAGCAGATACGAGCTCCTCGACAATGCTGGGAACGGCCATTTTGGGCCGTGCCGCACGGTTGCGTCTTCTCTTTGCCTCGCCGACCTCATCGTCCGAGATGGACTCGCTATTGAAGCTGGCGGCAAAGCTGAACTGGCCATCATCATTGTCCGCATTGGCAGTCCTGCGCCGTCGGGGCCTGGTAGTCGGGACCGGTGTTGAGCTGCGGCTGACATCCTGGGTTGCCGGGTCGAATAGCTGAACGGGCTTGCGCTGTCGTTTGCCGGTGACTTCGTCTGCCTCGGTGGCCTTGGCTGTCGGCTTTGGCTGATTGCGCAATGAACGACCGCGGGTCATGATTCCGGCTTGCTGCGTCTCTGGATTCTGGCGGCCAATCTTGGATGGATGTGGGTCATACTCAAATCCATAAGCGGCTGCCATGATTCGATCCTGGTTCTGAAGGTAGCGCGTCTCAGTCATGCCTTCTCTATCCTTGGATCTGTATCCTTTGACAACAAATTCGGGTTCCTCGTAGTTGACACCGTGTTGATGGAAATTGCGCGTCCGAGATTCGTATTTGATGTCTGCCACGCGCCGGCGGAGAGAGTTTTCATAATCGTCGACAATCTTGCCGAGGCCATTCCATTCGCTTTGCCATTGAACAAGGGAAACGTTGATGGATGACAGAACCTCGTAAAGCTCTGCTGTTGACATGTCTTCAAAGTTCTCGATGGCGGCGAGATATTCATCAGGATCCCTGAGCTTGCGATAGCGAAATGATCGGCTGCGTTCGGGAGGCTCCTCAGAGACATCAACATCGTCACCATCATCTCCACCGCCAGCCGGAGAGTTGGAGGCGGTGGGCTCGATTGATTCAGGCACGGGGGAACCTCGCAGGGGTGTGTTGAGAGCAGGTGTAGGCGCCTCAATCCCAGCAGCATCAGGAACGTCGTCGTTGTCATCGACCATTGGTTCCATGTCATTGGCCTCTCGGTCGTCAGCAGTCTGTTCCTCGCTGGTTGCCACCTCATCTTCCTGCTGTGTTTTCTTTTCAGGATATGAGATGTACTCCCCATCAATGTATGGAGTCAGGTGAGCCCAGCGACCGACAGGTCTGGGTTGCGGCTTGGACGGGCCACGCTCCGAGACCTGGGGTGGTGGCACCTGACTTGCAGGCTTCACTTGCACGTCTTGAACCTGGATCTCCGGTAATGACGGGATGACAACGGTGTCGCTCTCCGGTGATGGCACATGCTGTTCGACGCATTTTGCGTCGTTGCTTATTGACTCAGAGGCTTCCAATGGCGCAGAGTCGATAGCAGACGCTGACGGAGATGCCGGGGTGCTATCTACCGCGGCGGTGACCGTGATAGGGGGAGGACTGGCTGCTTTGGTGTCTTGATCTGGTGACTGCCGCCTACTTGTCTCTTGAACTTGGGGTTGTTGCACCAATGGGGCAGAAACGGTAATCAGGTGTGCGGCAGCCGATGGATAATATGGCTGCTCTTGTGGCTGAGGCTGAGGCTGAGGCTGGGATTGAGATTGAGACCGAGACTGTGATTGGGACTCAGATTGAGATTGAGACTCAGACCGAGATTGAGATTGAGATTGAGATTGAGGCTGGGACGGAGAAGGCGTGTCGCTTTCTCGCGGCCCCTCAAGGCTCTCTTGAGGAATTTCCTTTTCGGGAAGTTGGATAAAAGGCTTAATAGATGCAGCAGTTTCTTCAGCGAGTGTGTCAGCGTCAATTCCAGCCGCAACAGTCAAGGGCGAGCGGCTGCTTTCCGCGGCTGCGAGCGATGCAGGCGGCGGCGGTGTTGAAGACGACGATGACATTTGCGAATTCTGCAGCTTTTGCTCTCGTTCGCGGCCATTCTCGTCAGTGCCTTGCGGTGTGTTGTCGCGTGGAGGCTCATGAACGCTGGAGGCTGGCGCTGCAATCTCACCACCAAAAGTGGCGTCGTCCTGGGCTTCGGTTTTGAATTGTGGCTGGTGCGCGCTTGAGGCTGGTGCCGCACTGGGGGTGCCGGGAGAGTTGCGTGGCGAATGAGCGCGGCCGGAGATGCCTGCGGGCATGTTGTTGATGTCAGCAGCAGCGGTAACAGAAGCAGCGGCAGAAGCAGCAGAATCCGCAGAGGCATCAGCGTGATTCGGGCGATGCTGTCCTGGACTTGAGGGCTGCTCGGCTGAGTGCGCGGCCAGGCCGGGAATCCTGATGCTGCCGTCAAGCAGCTGCTGAGAACCTGAATGGGCGGATGTAGATTTTAGTGGGGCGTCGACGGACAGATCCGTAGATGAAGCATTTGAGTGATCCATGTGAGCGCTGTCCGACTTTTCAGAGTCTGAGTACAGAACGCCGACCTCAATCGTGTCCTGGACGTCGTTCTCGTCGTCGTCAAACTCGTCCTTGTAGGCTCTCACCTCGGACGTCTTCCTGGCCGGATTGCGGCGCCGGCTTGAGGGCGTGTCAGCGTCCACCGAGGCGCCTCTCCTCTTAAGTCCCGAGCCGTAGAGATCCTCGGAGTCGTAGCTGCTGCTGTCAGGCCGTCGCTTCTTGGTGCGAGACGACGAGGCTGAGGCAGACATGGAGTTTGAAAAATCGACGTCGTCGTCAATCTGCTCAAACGTGTAGTCGACACGCGCGCGTTTGCGCAGACTGTGACCGCCCTTTTTGGGGCTCTCATTTTCATAATCCTCATCAGCCACGCTGTAGTCGTCCATGGTTTTTGACCTCTTCCTCAGATTCAAGGGCCGGGTTGGTCCTGGCGTTGAGAAAGTGAAGGCGGGCTGAAGAGATTTGTTGGCGCGCCGGCCCTGCGGTGCGGTTTGGGGAGTGTTAGTGGCATGCGCCATGATGGGACTGGCGGACGACTGGTGACGCTCAAATGAAGCGTCTGAGGTGGATGGAGGAGATGCAGATGCTCCCTGAGGCTTGCGACGGCTGGTTGTTGCGCGGCGAGCGCGGTCCATGATGCCAGGCCGTTGCAGCCTGTGATGGAAACGAGCGAGGTAAAGGGGTGTAAGAGGACGGGCAACGCAGGGGAGATGTCATCCGCGAAAACAAAGGGAACGACGCCGGGGAAGATGGGCGGTGGATTTGCGAGTGATGGTAGAAAAAGAAGAATGAAACGCCGCGATGATCTGGGCAGCAGAGGATCAAGGGGGAAAAGGGCTCGTGAGATGACTGATGGCGATGCTTTGTATCAAAGTGAGAGGCGGATGAGGCGTGACGTGCCGGCAGAAGCGAGCAGGTTTTTCCTCCCCCCCAACAGAACAACAATAGCAATCAAACAATCAGCTGCAGCAATGGACGCACATACGGGACAATAAGGAGATTCAATAAGAGCCGCCGCCAGCTGCTGCGATGATGCCGCAGTGAGCTCGATATCAGAGATTTCTGAGGGCAGCCTTTTTCCACGCTGTCAGTGCAGCTCTCCTGTCGTTTTTCGACTGTCGTGGATCGAATAAGCCACGGCTAGGCCGTTCTGCGTCCTGACTGGCCGGCGCCGTGCCAGTACGTACCAGGTACCTCGCTTTGCTAGCAACCGCTACACGGTCCGCTGGACCCATGTACATGTACAAGTACCTTTGCACTGCTCAGGCTCAGGTTTTTAGGTTTCTTAGGTACTCCGTACACTTTCTTTTACAGCCACTAGCACCAGCCCCCTGGCCAGTGCTTAAAAAAAAAGCAGAAAAAAAAAACAAAAGTCGCACTCCGGGGTTCCTCCGCTAACATAGCCCAATCAGCACTCGCACCGCGGGTAAAGAGAGCTCTCTAGGCTTCTTCCGGCCTGGCGGAGCGCCGCCGCCCGCGTCTCACAAATGCGTTTTAGCTGTAGGGCATAGACTGAAGAGGGCTTTAGTGAGTGATGACTTACAGCTGGGCACTTTAGGTAGTAATGGCTGGAATCTGTCGAAAAAGCCGCTCTGTGGTTGTGCTTGTCCCAGGGAGCTGGCAACCATCCATGTGATATTTACAGGTGACGTCTGCTGCCTCAGGGACCAAGATTAAGGGTCAGTAGGGCACTTTTACTCGCTAAGAGCAACTGCTACAGAACCTCTACAGAGCCTTACTACAGCACCGTTACAGCGCACCTGTACCTGTACCTAACGCCTAAAACAAGTAAACAACACACCTGACTGCTGGCCATGCGCATACCCACTGCTAAAGAAACTTCTGCCTGCAATGGGCCAAGGCGCGCTAAACCAACTGCAGTCCCGCTGCATCTGCTGCTGCTGCATCTTGCTGCTGTTATGTACTTTGCCCAAGTACATGTACTCCCTTGCACATAGATCCTACGCCGCTTTTATCATTCCATCTAATACGACACCTTGCCTTGTCCCTTGTCTTTATAGTAGTCTAGACATTCACACTCGACCACCTCCGCCTCTTCCCCTTGTCTCGAGCAGAGCCGGCCTCATCCATCGCTGTCAGCATTATCGTCTTATTTGCTCTACGTACTAGGCTGTGTGTTTGAGCTGGTCCATCCCCCGCAGATTCATTGCTGACCATCCCAAGATCTTTTTATATCACCAACCTGCAATCGCTTACCCCACCACTGCATACTGCGCTACTCCGTACTCGTACCAGAGCACAGCTACAGGTACCGAGCAATCGAACACTGAAGCGACATCCACGCTTGGCATCAGCACAGGAATCAAGAAGCCCGGCTGCATCTACTGCCATAGCATCCATCTGCTGCGAACGGATAGCTTCCTGCACTCCGCCATGGCCTCCAAAAAGTCCAAGGCGGCGCCTGCCGACGACAATCTCGACGAGCTCTTCTCGGGCATCGGTAACGACTCCAAGACCAAGAAGCCATCCAAGAAGCCCACCTCGGCTGCTGCTAAGGCAATTGGCAATGAAGATATCCTCGCCGACCTCGAATCGGAGCTCGCTCCCCAGCCCGCGTCTCGCCCACATACACCTCGTCTTAAGGAGACGATTGCGCGACGCTCAACGGCAACCCCTCCCGCCGGTGACGACAAGGTAGCTGCCGCGCGCAAGTCCACCGATAGCTCCAGGAGCCTCAGGGCCAGCTTCACTCCCAGCGCCACGAGCTCTGAGCTCCATGAATCGGAGAGGAGGGGGCCCGTGGAACAGGCGCAGCCTCAACAGTCTGGAGGAGGATGGTGGGGTGGAATCCTCTCAACCGCGACCGGGGTCATGAAGCAGGCCGAGGCTGCGTACAGCCAGATCCAGCAGAACGAAGAGGCAAAGAAGTGGGCAGAGCAGGTGAAGGGCCTCGGAAGTGGCATTGACGTCAATGTGTTGAAGAGCTATGGTAAGCACAAGTTCCGTCCATGTAGGGCACAATGTAGAATCGTCCGACTAAACTTTTGTTTCAACAAGGTGACGAGCTTCGCAACCGCGCATTGCCAACCTTATCCAATATCATCAACACTATCGCTCCTCCTATTGGCTCCCATGAGCGCCTCCTCATTCATATTACCCACGACCTAGTTGGATACCCGTCCCTGGATCCCCTTATTTACGAAGTCTTCTCCGATGTTATGCAGCAGGTGGAGGGCGGTGAGCTCAAGGTTGTCCAGAGGGGCCATGAGAGCGGCCCTCAGCGGTCTCGTGACACCTCTGCCGGCTGGGATGATGGCCCTTGGTGGAGACAGGTCGACCAGCCTCGAGAGCTGGGGATAGTAAAGGGCCTTGTCGAGGGCACAAAGCTCTGTCGCGTCAACGCCGAGTCGTACGCGACCGAGTACTTTGCCGCACAGGGGGGCATTGAAGCTGTGAGGACGCAGGCGAGATCGGGCATCACCGAGCCTGGCACCATTCGGACGTCAGACTTGTTCTTGTCCGTTCAAGCCATCGTCACCGACCAAGACAAGGCCCTCTTCGGCCGAACTGCTCTGGCCGCCAAGGAAAAGGAGTCTGACGACGCAGAAGAGGAGAATGAAGAGGAATTCCGGTTTGCCATCTTCATTGTCGATCCCGTCCACGAGATTGAATACGCCACCATCAGCCAGCCCATCCCCGCCAAGTGGGCTCGCTGGCTCGAGGCTCCCCGTCCCATGACGCCTCAGTCTGGAGATGACGCTCCAGGGTCCTTGCATAACCGTGTCCATGAGGACATCCGGAGCATTGTCGAGACTGGAGAGCTCGACCCCAGGGAGTGGGTGGCTGGATGGATAAAGGACTCTCTTGTGCTCTCTGCCGGCATTGTGGCTCAGTGGTATGTTGCTAGACGTATGCAGGTTGGTGTTAACCACCCCCGGACGAAGGCTGAAGAGGAGGAAGACGACGATGAGGATGAAGATGAAGAGGAGGAGGAATCTGATGACGATACCGAGTAGTGGGACTATGGCGTGAAGGGTATTGATAATAATTGGACAATATCGTGAAAGTCGCCATCATGTTCGGACCGATGTGATGAAGGGGTGTTGAGGCTGAGGCGTTATAATGTTCATTTTGCTCCCATTTGCCATCTGTTTTATTCTTGCTCAGAGATTCTATATATACCGCAGTCTCTTTAGTCACGCTTCGATAGGTATCTACTCATATGCAAACATCGTGCTATTTTCTTCCAAGGACCATCTAAATAAGTCTAAAAGCCATATTTATACTACCCACCCAACACCACTCTATATGATCTACTTGTTGACAACTGCCTCTACATCTTTCCCGTGTTGCCTGCCCTTGCCCTTCATCCCCATCCTGTGCTACAGTCCGGGCATGGCCTTGCCAAGCTCTCCCTTGGCCGCTCTCGTTGCGTCTTCCATCTTGACGAGCCTCAGCGGGCGATACTCTGGATTCCACATCTGCTCCCTGATCCATTCCTCAAGATCATGGTCGTTTGACGGAATATCTTTTTCGGTTGCCACGCCTTCTTCTACGGCAGCTTGGATCACGCTCTTTGCAACTTGGACGCTCACGGTCCTGACTTCTTCCACATCTGGTAGAAGAGTCGCTGTTGGATCCTTTAACACGGGGCTTAGTGATGCAACACCCTGCACGGCTGCGACGAGCATGCGGTCGGTGAGAAGCTTGGCCCTGCTGAGAATGCAGCCAAGTCCAATACCGGGGAATACAACAGAGTTGTTGCACTCGGCAATTTCAATCGTTATATCGTTTCCATCTTCTCCCCAAGGACCAGTAACAGGATCAAAGGGGGATCCCGTGGCGACTAGAGCTTTGCCGTTTGTCCACTTGAGCAAATCAGCTGGTTTTGCCTCGTGAAGCCGAGTTGGGTTGGAAAGAGGGAAGATGATTGGCCGTGGAGAGTTTTCGTGCATGGCTTTGACGATCTCTTCAGTGAAGGCACCAGGTACGGTGGATGTTCCAATGAGAATGTTGGGCTTCACTTGCTTGACGACAGCAAGGAGGTTGGTGTTGTCATCACTCCATTCAGATGCGTCTTTGACGTAGGTTTTCTGAGCATCTGAGACGTCTATCTTTGATGTTAACAGGCCAGGCTTGTCAATTAACCTAAGGAGACGGTTAGCAAAGCTCGTACAAATACTGACTTGCAATCTACATGGTGGAACCTACCAAATTTGCTGTGACGCCTCTTTGTGGCTAATATTCATCTCTGCGGCAATAGCGTCTCTGACTTGATCAGCAATGCCAACTCCAGCACTTCCGGCACCAAAAACGACCATTCGAATATCACCGAGCTTCTGTCCGCTGGCATGAAGGGCAGCCATGATGGCGGCAAGCGTCACACAGCCTGTTCCCTGGACATCGTCATTGAAGCATGCAATCTTGGGACGATATAATTCCAGAAGACGTCTGGCTATAGGATAAATTTAGTCTTAGTCAACTTGTGGATAAGAGATTGGTAACTGTACCATTCCTTAGGCCAAAATCCTCAAAGTGGATATACGCTCGGGGGAATAGCTTTCGAGCGGCTTCGACAAATGTCTGGATAAAATCGTCATATTGCTTCCCTCTTACCCGAGGCTGGCAAAGACCAAGATAAAGTTCATCGTTGAGCAGATCCTCATTGTCCGTGCCGCAGTCTAAGACGACCGGAAGAGTTCGACTGGGATGAACACCGGCACAAAGGGACGCAAGTGTCAGCTTTGCTCCAGATATGAGAATGCCGCCTACGCCCTAGATGATGAAACGTAAAAGACTTAAATTAGTTATAATTGACAATGCAAAATCTGATACTGGAAGCATACCTGGTCACCGATTCCGAGAATTTCTTCTCCATCTAGGAATGACGAGTTAGTTTACATAACAATAGGTAGGGATTTGGAAAAGAGAAACGTACCTGTCACACAAATATAGTCCACGTCATCTGGAGTTCCCCAGAGGGCAAGATCCTGTTGCACGTTTTCAGGATGATTAATATCCAAGAAGCAGCCTTCTGGGCGACGAAACAGCCTCGAATAGTTTTGAATGGCATCACCCTCGGTTGGAGTGTACACTACGCTGAACATTTCCTTGAGATGAGTGAGCAACAGCTTGAAATACAACACTGCATTCTGATCCTTTAGTGAGGTTAGGAAAGTATTCTTGGCGAGGTCGTCTCCTCTCTCCAGGTATTGTTGGTATGCGCGATCAACTTGGTGCTCCAAGGATTGCTCGTTTGCAGGAAGTAGCCCAGTCAGGTTGAAGTCTCGGCGCTCTGATTGCGTAAAAGCAGATCCTTTGTTGAAAATGGGACTATTCAGAAGTGCAGTTCCAGCGAGAGCGCAGTCAAGAGGACCAACTGTGCTAAGTGGGAGATTCCCAAACTTGGATGGCTTGGTTGGAGCCATGGTGTTTGATGAGGGGTCGCTTAACTAGGAAACCTAATGGCCGTTCTGATTTATGTTATTCCTGGAGAGTAGTACTATGACTTTAGTTGGAATAAAAATTCAACTCTTAGGGCGCTTTCTAGGATGATCTGTAGGATATATGTAGGAATTCAAGTCAGAGGTGACGGGACAGCGAGGTGTTGAGTGAGTACATGTACTTCCAAGTTCAACGAAGGATCGAACGATGAGACATGCAGAACGCAAAGTGACGTAACTGATGGTTATTCGTTTATGCACACTGCCAGATTTGGATACATGGGAAGGTGGCCTCTATCATATCATATCTTATTTATTTATGTGCCTATTCGTTGATATCCATAGAGGCCGGGCAATTATTGCCACGCTATTTACAGTCTCATTGGCTAAACTTAATACTGATTCAGTCACAAAGGAAGCACATGTATGTAGGAGCGCCTGGAGCCACGCCGATGTGAGCAGTATTCCCGGATGGAAATCAATCGGCACGGACTATGATGGCCCATTCGTCTTGCAGCAAAGCTGAAGACGAGATTATCGAGATAACCTCGTCTGCAATCGATACGCCAGCCCTTCCAGGCACAATCGCAAGACGCGGCGTGCCTGGAAGAAAGACTCGTAGAGGGTTTTGAGTGGCTGGCATGGATGCACTGCGAATCAAGCATGAAAGAAGAAACTAAAACAAATGAAATGAAATCCTACCGTTGTGCCGGCTTGAGCAAATATCAGACTCAATGGAGCTTTGAGTTTCGGCTCGGCAATCGGGATGCACTGCAGACTGTGGCAAATCGTGCATCATGAGTTTGGAAGAGGAGCATCTGGATCGTAAGAGAAAAAATTCTCAAGTGTTTTGGTTGCGGGTCTTATCAGCTTTGATATCAGCACGCGTGACTAGCGGCTGATTGAGCATTAAATTTTAGTGCACTGAGCTTTATGAACGCTGCAGTTATACTTGCTAATAGTTGCGCTTCCCGAATTGGTAAAAATGTCTCTACGTGCTGCAGGAACCCAGACATTTCTTGTGCCTGTCTTTGTTAATGCTGCTTGCAACTCATACATTTTCCATTGTGTAGGGTGGCATTGAAAGCTACCTGTCATATTATTTTGATTGCAACACTGATCCGTCTACTGTATGGCATAGCAAGTGAACGACGATGTCGTCGGCTGAACCACATCCCTCATCATGACGTATGAAAGAACGAATGACGAGACGCATCTACGGCAATCCAAATACTGAAGTCCATCAGATATGGTAGAAGCTGCTATTGTATAGAAGTTGAAGCTTGGATACGTATTGCATCGACATTTCGACATTTATATGCTCAGCTATATGGAGCTAAGAAGCTTGGCAGTTCAGTTTCTATGCTATTCTATCTGTCCTTGGTTTGTTTAGCTCTGCTCATGACAATGTACTGAATCTCTGTGTGTGGGAAGTCGTCTAATGGGGAAGCTTCGCAGCTGAACCTCTAGCTGTAGGGGAGGCAAGAATCGGTACTAGTATGAAGACGTAATACATAGTTCATTTTCACTACCGGTCTCTTTGCTTCACGATGCAATTATACAATAGGAACCGGGATTAGAGCATTAACAAGGCCCAAAAATCGCAAAAGTGCAAGATAGAGTTGGTGATGACAGCGAAATGGAGTGATGTTTCCTCAAGATAGTTTACGCCGAAGGAGCTGCTTCTTTGGGCTTAAGCGCCAACAGTGTCAACCAGCAAACATATATTGGAATATTTGATATGTTGGCGCAATCGCTCTGTTAGACTCTCTCATTGTCGGGGTAACCAACCAACTCTGTAGATCGCCAAGCTTCATGAACCTGGTCCTTCCCGGAACCAATTCAAGACACGGGCCGCTGTTAGGCTGTTCATGGCAAACCAACAGACTGCGGGGCAGGGGAACTTTCATCACGCCGTTAGGTATACGTATGGTATCACGGGAGATGCCAGGGATCTTTGACCACTGCCTAGCTGTAGAGCAGATTGCGCCTTGGAACATCCTACACCGTATCTCTATTGTTGCGCTTGGGTACGTTGGGAGATTCACATGGAGTTGGAGACGATATGTGAAAGAAAGCATACCAACAATGAAGCAAGGATGGTGAAATAACATGGCTGAATTTCGTGTTGATAACAACTCTTCTCACACCAGCAAAATGGTATATATAAGTTGAGTGGTCCTTCGTTGTCCATCTATTTCTTCCCTATCTCTCTTCACCCCAGTGCTTTATACAGCAACAACCAGTCGCCATGGTCCATCTCAACAGCCTCATCGCCGCCGCGGCAACCTTATTCGCCTATGCACACGCCGTCCCAGTGCTCCCTATCGATGGAGACGTGACGTCCCGGAGTGCACATGGGCAGGTCATCGAGGGTAGTTACATTGTCACCCTCAAGCCCGGCTTCCAAGCCCAGGATCTCCATAGCCATATTGAGTGGGTGAGCTCCATCAGCAAACGCAGCGTCAACAAGCGTCAATTCAAGGGAGTTGAGAAGACGTTTGTTGGCGAGTCTGGTTTCCACGGCTATGCTGGATCCTTTGACGAGGAGACTCTTACCGAGATTCTCAGTAACCCTGATGCAAGTTACCGATATTTCCATGTTTCTTGAGTCATAACTAACCATCGGTTCATAGGTCTACGTTGTTGAGGAGGATAAGGTATGGGAGATTTCTTACATCAAGGAGCTCTCTAAGCGGGACCTGACGACCCAATTCAACACTAGCTGGGGTTTGGCCGCTGTATCTCACAGGGAAGCGGGTGCCACCGACTACATCTATGACTCTCATGCTGGTGAAGACACTTTTGCCTATGTTGTCGACAGTGGCATCACACTGACTCACGAAGAGTTTGAGGGTCGTGCCTCTATCGGATTCACGGCTTTCCCTGGAGATACCAATGATTCTGCAGGCCACGGTACTCACGTCTCTGGCATCATCGCGGGAAAGACCTTTGGCGTTGCCAAGAAGGCGTCACTCGTGGGCGTCAAAGTCTTCCAGGGGTCTTCCACCAGCACCTCCATCATCCTGAGTGGCTTCACCTGGGCCGTGAACGACATCATCACCAAGAACCGCACCGCCAAGTCTGTCATTAACATGTCTCTTACCGGGCCATACACTGTCTCTCTTAACCAAGCTGTCGACTCCGCTTCGGGATCTGGCGTTCTCTCTGTTGTTGCTTCCGGCAATCAGTACTCGAATGCCTCTAACTTTTCTCCTGCTTCCGCTGCCACTGCCTTCACTGTCGGAGCCATTGACGATGAGTGGGTAGTTGCGGAATACTCCAACTGGGGTGAGGCCGTTGACGTACTCGCTCCTGGCTCAAACATTACGTCTGCATGGAATGGCGGAGACAAGGACAGAAACACCATTAGCGGCACATCCATGGCAACTCCTCATGTCGTTGGCCTGGCGCTGTATGCAATCTCAGTGGATGGGATCACGGGTGTCGCGGCCGTTACCAAGCATCTCATCTCGAACGCGACTCCCAACAAGGTGAGAGGTGAATTGTCTGGGTCCCCCAACTTGATTGGCAACAATGGAAACACTCAACAGGAGACTAAACAGAATGTTCATGATGTGTGAGCAAAGGGAGGCATGTGACAAACAGAGAAGAAAGGGGAATGATCAAAGGCAAAACATGCATCTATTAGCCGATGCTCCCACGGCCACAGCGATTAACGACCAAGAGGTGGATTCGGCGTATCGATGGCGTTCTGTTACTAGGTTCCTTGGTTATCATAAAATAAAATACTGAGAAGTCATGTCTGTCAGTGTACGGAGTACACGTGTAGTAATCATGAGAAGAGACGCGTTTGACTCCATCGCGTGAGAATGCAATTAGGACCTAACCCTGTGTAGGCAACGATAGATTCGAGTTGTAGCCGCGTGAGATCAATGAATGCCGGCAGCGGCCTCCAAGTGCCCTGGACCAAGTCGACAACAACCCCGCGAGATCGGCTGGTTAAAACTGGGTGTGCTCCAGCTGTCCAGGATTTTTTTTTTCGACTCTCCCCAGTGTTACTGCTTGTAGTTAAAGCAAGGGAGGCAGGGAGCGGCGCCGAAAAAACAGGGGCCGCAAAAGGAACACGCGCATACAACGGGACAATAAAAGCAGTATTGATTTGGAGCTCTACCTGGTGTATGTATATGTGCGTAATTTTTAGTTCTGTATGCTGATTGTTTCTCGACGCCCTAATTTTTCTACTTCTACGAAGTACGCTTTAGGTGGCTTTACCTAAAACACACCTAGCACTGGAAAACCAGTGCATATTGTGGACATTACAGACACGAGACCGGGGTTGTTATAGGTCGGCTTCAGAAGCCGAAGATTTGGTTACTTTTTTGGGAATGGCGGACATCGACAAGACGAATCAGCTCTCAGCACGGCAAGGTGGCCCATGTTACAACATGTTATTGCTCCGTAGAGCGCGGATGAATGTGCATTGTCAAAGGTGCTTTTTCTGTATCTCTCCTGTTAGAATTTGGATATAAGAAGGGGATGGTCCCCTACCTACCTCCGGCGCGCGTCGCCGAGTGTCTCTGCCAAATCTGATGTAAAACCTATCGACGGTTTTTTACGTGGTCCTGGCACAGAAGCGTCATCTGATAGAGAGGGGGAATTTGGGCAGCCTCATAATTCCAACGTCCCGTTTCCCTCGGCCTCATTAACTTTGTTTCAGCCGCCATACCGGTCCGTGATAAGAAGGCAATACCTTTGTGAAAGGTGTTAGGAATCTCTCAACTGCCTCCAATAGCAAAAGAAATGCTGGAATATGCCGACCTTAAGAGTATGTCCTCTCTCTGCCCATTGTTTATGTGCGTGGCTGGCTTCGTGATGGAAATAAGATGCTGACCAAACCCCCTTATATCAGCCATCCGACATGATTCAGTTCCACGGCCTGACGATGATGTTCACAGCACTACCGATGACAACCACGACATCTACAATGGCGATCATCGCCCACCGCTATCACTCCTTGAAAGTAGCTGCCTGTCCTCAGAATCTAACCGCCACGCCTCCTTCTCTACCATTGACCATGGTGATCCCACCGTCCATACCAATCCAATCGATAAGATGAGCATCAATGCCATGGATAGCAGTATCAACGAAAAGGGTTACAAAGTGAGCCTAAGTGCTTCTCTAGACATATCCGATCTTGCCTGGGCTTCGCTGCCGATTTATGATGAGAAGCCCCCAAGCTACTCGTCTGAGTTGGAGACGGCGGATGACCGAGGTCAAATTGAAACTATACCAACGTATCTATGTCTTGAGGCTGGTGATGCCACATTGGATAGACCCGTCCAACAAGAACCCAGTCGTCTTTACAGACTGAACTACGGAGCCGTGGTCAGATACAGATGTGGCACCAGCATGCATGGGTGCGATGAAGTGCGCATTGGATGTAATGATGAGATACCCCGCTGGCGTAAGGGCTCGGAGATTAGATATGTTGTTTGTACAGAAAGCTTCGAATCACCCGATGCGGCGATCACAGTGGCAGATGCAGCCGCGAGAGCATTCTCCAAGTGGCCCGACGTTGGTGTGCGTTTTAAGCGAGTTGAACGCGATGAGCCAGCCACATTTGCCATCAAGTACTGCGATTTTCGTAGCAAGCGAAGACGTTATTATGCCAGGTCTTTCCTCCCGCAAGATTTGCCGGGTGAATTGCTCGTTTACCAAGATGCTCTGGATAGCGTCGATTACTTGGACAATATTTTGGCTCACGAGGTTGGTCATATTTTAGGCCTCCGCCATGAATTTGCGGCTGAGAAAGAAAAAGACATTCGCTCTGTACCTTTTGGAAGCGAGAATGTCCAATCAATCATGAACTATTTTGATCATCCAAGCAAACTTCAAGTCAGCAAACAAGATTGTGAAGAATTAGCGAGATTTTATGCATATAACCAAGCAGAGTATGATGGACTGCCACTAGTTGATATCGAACCACATTTACACATTTTCAGCAAGGGTGGTAGTGCATCAGCGATGCCAGCGCTCAGGGATCTTTCGCCCAATAAGCTGTCGTCTGCAACGTCTAGTTATATCGGATGCTCATTCTTGTAATGATGAGCCGTTTTAATATCATGGCGCCCCAAAAAGCAGCATGGATGTCCACTTATGTTTTGCTGGCTACCTGAATCTCCAAGCATTTCTAGAGCATCTTTTATATCATAGACTCTCCTTTCTGAATTTTCTCTCTTTTGATAGCACTCTTACATTTTAAACCATAGTTCTATTCTTGAATATTATAGAGTGCATATAATAATTACACTATATTGCGCCGAGAATCTCAACAGGACATGATCATAAAACTAACCAACAGCGCATGCACTGCACACAGCTGCTTACATCTTGCTCAGTCTTGACGCGCCATCCAATCGGATGACGGCCCCATTCAACATGGGGTTCTCAATGATGTGCTTGACCTATGCGACGCGCAGCTTGTTAATCTCCGAAAGGGTTCATGGGGCCATATATGCAAACATGTGAAAATAACAAAAAACTCACCAAGATGGCGAATTCGGGAGGGTTGCCCGCTCGCTTCGGAAAGACGAATGTGGCTTCTATATTCTTCCGGACCCTTTCGCTCATCACGGCCGTCATGCCGGACACGAATAAGTTGGGAGCAACAGCAACGACGCGGATGCCATGGCGCGCCAGATCTCGAGACATGGGCAGCGCCATTGATGCGACGGCTCCCTTGCTGGCTGCGTAGCTGACTTGGCCGTATTGGCCGTCAAAGGCGCTTGAGCTGCTGACCATGATGATGACGCCGCGCTCACCGTCCGGGCCCTCGGGATCGACCTTGGCGAGATGCACTGCAGATTGTCGGATGAGATCGATTGTGCCTCTGAGATTGACGCCCAGAACGAAATCGACATCATCCAGGTTGAGAGCATCGCCTGTTTTATTGAGAATCTGTTTTATCAGTTAGTTTAGCAACAAGCAGTTCACAAAATGTCAATATTCGAATGAGATGCCCTACAGCTGCTGGAAGTCCAACGCCGGCTGCTGGAATCACGCCGCCAAGTGGCTTCCCAGTCTCCTTGATCCAGTCCACCGTGCCCTGAACGGCCTTTGCAATGCTCTCGGTTTGTAACACATTGCAATGGAAGAACTTGGCTGCTGGGCCCAGCTCCTTTTCTAGAGCTTGACCTGTCTCTTCATCGGACAAGTCCAGGATCGCGACATAGCCGCCAGCTTTAATGATTTCGACTGCCGAGCCTTTACCTAGGCCGGATGCGCCGCCGGATATGATGAATGTGCGGTCTTGGATCTTCATGGCTTTGATGATTCGCAATGTGATGACTTGATTACGATAGGTGAGAATGAAGCATTTCACAAGGGAGAGTTGGAATATGTATCCATGTTGGCATTAATATCTGGTGCTCGCATCAGTCAGCCGTAGCGGTTATAGCAGCCCGCCGTGCCGAGGCTCAGAAGCTCTCGCGCTCAAGCTCCCTGTGTCTTCAGGTGTTACGGCTGCTAAGCACTAAGGGTGGCTGCTCTAGCGATTGTACATGTGGATTTTGCTTCAGTATTATGTAAAGTGCCTAATTAGGCAAGATTGCAATGATGAGTGCAACGGTACCTACAAAGTACTGGGTACTACCCCTTAGTGAAGACAAAAGGTATATATATATATATAATGATTTCCCCGTCTTCTCCCCACGTTTGATAAAGAAAAATATGTAACCCGTTCTCTTGTGGGCATCATGAACCCACTGAGACATCGTCATGTGGCATCCAAGTCTCCATTCATGCCCAGCGATAGCTTAGTCATTGGGCTGCGCTCAGCGATAGGCAGCGGGCGGTTCAGTGGGGGTCGCCTTTTATAGCGAGCGATAGAGCGGGCCCGTGCACTGAAAAGCAGTGACACCATCCCTGCATGCCGAGCCACTTTAGTGATGTCGCTTCAAATCACACATCCGTAATCTCTGCTTCCGCAACGACATCTTTCTCTATCTTTGTGCTTTGCTCTGACGACGGTCGGTTTCCCCGGGACTTGGTTGCTGGATTTTCAACAACACCAGCAACGATAAATTCTGTTTCTTTCTAAATCGCATACGCCGGACAAGTTTGCGCCCGTCCATGATGAGACCCAGGCGGTCGTCCGGGGCGAGCGAATCTAGCGCTGGGACAGCTCGCCCCGAGCAGGTGAGAAAGCTCGAGATAAGGGCCGATACAACGGTATATGCTGATCCGACGATGGGATAGGAGCTCGGGAGCATGTACGACTACTTGGCCAAGGTCATATTGCTGGGACCTAGCGGTTCGGGAAAGTAAGTGGCGCTACAGAGGAGGCAGCATCTGGACACTCAGGCTGCTGCTCCAAAGATGGAAAGATGGCTAACTGGATTGCGTCCTGCGCACACAGGTCATGTCTGCTTCATCGATTTGTGAAGAACGAATGGAGAGTCTTATCGTCACAGACTATAGGCGTCGAGTTTGCAACCAAAATTATCAAGGTTGGGAGCGGGGCGCGACGAAAGCGGATAAAGCTCCAAGTATTCCAGCCCCTCGTCATCTATCGCGGGGATCAATGTCGCTAATATTGATTTCTCTTTGCAGTTATGGGACACGGCAGGAACCGAACGCTTTCGATCTGTTTCGAGGTCATACTATCGTGGAGCCGCGGGAGCAATATTGGTATACGACATTGCATCGCATATATCGTTCCGAGGCCTACAGCCGTTTCTTAACGATGCGCGGGCGCTAGCGTCTCCTAATCTGAGCGTCATGCTGGTGGGAAATAAGTTGGATTTGGCTTCCGAGAACCTCATTGATACAAGCTTGCCTCCGCCAACTCCCAGCAGTGTGAGCTCCATGGCGACCATCACAACCGGCCTTAACGGCGTTGCTTCGTCATATAGGGATCACTCCGCTTCTATTGGAGCTGGCACTCAGCAAAGAGCGACGGAAGCGCCAGAGGGTCGCGAGATATCGTCTGCCGAGGCGAGTCGATGGGCTAGTACTGTAGGCATTCCGGTTGTGACGGAAGCAAGCGCACTTAATGGCGAAGGAGTGGACGAGATCTTCAACCGACTGGCCAGAATGATCTTGACAAAAATTGAGTTGGGCGAAATTGATCCGGATGACCCCATGAGCGGCATTCAATACGGAGATGGCGGTGGCTGGAATACTGCTAGCGATGGAGGCAGCATCAAAAGCTCCATTACCGGCGGTACGATGGACGAGAGTCTGAGCGGCCCACGGAGGCGCAGACGAGGGAAAAATCGAACCCAGAACTGGAATTTGAGGGAATGGGAAGAAGTCTTTACGCTCAGCAGCCGCCGAAGGGGCCGAGGCTGTTGCTGATGATCACGACCATCAATTACGACCGTTTTCTTTCTTTCTTTTCCTCCTTGATTATTTTTCTTTTTAGCTTGACCATGTTCATTTTCATATGCGCGCTCGACAAGATGGGAGGAAACTGTTGAAGGATAATACGCATAATCAGTCCCTGTGTGTTTTGTTAATGCAGAAATGAGCTTTGAGACCTCAATGGCAGCAAGCAATATTGGCGTTTGGGGGCGTTATAGAACTCGAAGCCAGCCTTTGTGTTGGCTACAAAATTTCTTTTTTCTTTCTTAAAATTTATTTTTTAGCCTTTTCTATTGTTTCTGATTAGCTGCCAAAATATGATGTTGTTTTCTTTTGCAAATACCTACTTTCGTTATTTTAGTACATATGCATCTTCTCAGTGTACATGTATCAAGTCATGTGTACCTCTCACTTACGAGACTGCACTACCTCAATTAATGAAACAGACGCAAAAGAGTCGCTCTGCATCGATAATTTGCCAAATAAGGCACAGTGTACCGCTTTGCGCCACGTATCATTTAATTTGTATTAAATTGCCTGCAGCAGTTCGCATCTCCGGCTGCGCTGCGGCTTCCGCACCGCGTTGATCCCAAACCCCGCCTTGCCTCTTCAAGCGGCGGAAGTTGCCCTTCCGTCCTGTAGCCTCCATATAGGCTTCAGACGTGTAAGTATAAGTATCGACGTTACTTACGGGGAATGTCGGTCTATATCCTCTTCTTCTATCTTCACTATACGGTCTTTGTCTCTTCTTTTCTTAGGCTGATAGCATTTGCAGAGTAAAGAGTTGCATACTGCTATCAACCGACTTGCTGCCCGATTCCCCGCAATGGCGCCTCGAAAGGTCATCCCTATCGATGCGGACTGGCAGTTTGGGAGAGCAGATGTCGAAGGATCCTCATTTTTGCCCGTCTCCCAGTTCCCTACAAATGTCCATCTCGATCTCTTGCACCACAACCTCATTCCTGATCCTTTCATCGGAAAGAATGAGCTGGATGTGCAATGGGTGGGCGAGGTGAAGGCGTGGCAGTACCGCACATCATTCAAGGCCCCCAAAATAGGGAGTCGGGAAAAGGCTATTCTTGCTTTCGATGGGCTGGATACCTTTGCAGAAGTGCTTCTAAACGGCAAGAAGATTCTCGAAACGGACAACATGTTCATTCCCGAGCGGGTGGACGTCACTACACTTCTCAAAGAGACGGACAACCAACTTGTCATCACCTTTGACAGCGCGTATTTGAGAGGATGGAAGCGGGTTGAGCAATACCCAGATCACAAATGGGGCGTCTGGAATGGAGACAGCTCGAGACTGGCAGTTCGAAAAGCACAGTATCACTGGGGCTGGGACTGGGGTCCAGCGCTCTTGACGTGCGGGCCATGGAAACCTATTAACCTCGAGATCTATGAATCACGACTAGCTGATTTACATGCAAGTGTTACCGTGGATGAGTCACTTGCCAGCGCCAAAGTTGTCCTCCATGCAGCGACTGAGGGAAAGGCGTCCAAGGTGCGATTCAATCTCTCTCTAAACCAGACGGTTATAAGCGATACTGTGGATGTTACAAAAGAAGGGAATGCGGTAGCTACCTTCAACATTCACAACCCAGAGCTGTGGTATCCTCTGCGGTATGGAAAACAGCCACTGTATACGATTACAGCAACGCTGCTAGATGGCAGTGACGAAGTGGACTCTGTGTCAAAGAGAATAGGAATCCGAAAGGTAGAGCTTGTCCAGAAGCCACTCAAAGACCAGCCAGGAACGTCATTCTTTTTCCAGGTAAACAATATTCCGATATTTTGCGGTGGCAGCAACTGGATCCCCGCAGATAACTTCACGCCACGAATTACCAAGGAGAAATACCAGGACTGGATCAAGCTTATGGTTGAAGGTAATCAATCCATGTTGCGTATCTGGGGCGGTGGTGTGTATGAGGATGAGAAATTGCTTGATGCGTGCGATGAACAGGGAATCCTTGTATGGGTTGACTTTCCGTTTGCCTGTGGAAACTATCCTTGCTGGCCAGAGATGCTACAATCCATCGAACGAGAAGCTAGAGAGAACGTTAGGATTTTGCGGCACCACCCTAGCATCGTTATCTACGCTGGCAATAACGAGGACTATCAGTATCAGGAGAGCGAGGGACTCACATGTAATGTCGAAGACAAAGATCCGCAGAGCTGGCTCAAGTCAGATTTCCCAGCACGCTATATCTACGAGCACCTCCTTCCAAACGTTTGCCAGGACTTGGTGCCCGAGACGTTCTATCACTATGGAAGTCCTTGGGGCGGGAAGACGTCGGGAGATCCAACTATAGGGGACATTCATCAATGGAATGTATGGCATGGTACTCAAGAGAAGTACCAGGATTTCGATAAACTAGGAGGAAGATTTGTCTCTGAATTTGGCATGGAGGCTTTCCCATCAGTGCGAACTATTGATGCCTTCTTGCCCAAAGGTAAAGACGACCCTGATCGACACCCACAATCAGACATTGTGGATTTCCATAACAAGGCAACTGGCCATGAGCGCCGGATTGCTCTCTACCTTGCAGAGAACATTACCTATTCGATAAGCCCATTGGAACAGTACGTCTACTCTACCCAGCTAATGCAGGCAGAATGCCTGTCGTCTGCGTATCGACTCTGGCGTCGCGAATGGAAAGGCCCTGGGCGAGAGTACTGTAGCGGAGCTCTCGTGTGGCAGCTGAATGATTGCTGGCCCGTAACATCGTGGGCCATCTGTGACTACTACCTGCGACCAAAGTTTGCTTACTACACCGTGAAACGAGAGCTCAATCCGATAACTGTTGGAATAAAGCGCAGCGAACACCGCCACCCCAAGGATAAATACACAAGAGTTGATATCGAAGTGAAGACTAAGCTTGAGGTTTGGGCTTCCAACTTTACACTTGATAATGTCAAGATCGACTGCGTCCTCAAGGGATGGGACGCGGAGACGGCTGAACAAGTCTTTAGCGAGACCATCGCATCATCACAGCAGTTGTCCGGTAACCAAACTACTGAGCTGACAGCCATAGATCTTCCTGTAAAGACTCCCAATGCTGGCCTAGAGGGCCGTACTGTTGTTGCCGCATATTTGTACCAGGATGGCAACCTGGTTGCTCGATATGTCGACTGGCCGCAGCCGCTTAAACACGTACACCTGCAGCAACCCAAGAACCTGAAGCTGAAGCTCTCCGAAGATAGAAATTCTGTCATTCTAAGTTCAGATATACCAGTCAAGGGCGTTGCTGTGGAATGCGAAGATGAAACGGTAAAGTTTGACGACAACCTGATTGATCTCGTTCCGGGAGAAGAGGTTCCCATCCGTGTGACAGGCGCTTCTAAGAGCACGGTGTTTACGACGCGATATTTGGGAATGCGCAACTAGATTATTTCTCTTGGTGGCTTATAATGTAGTCTAATTCGTATTTTGATAAATGCCAAGTACAGTAACCGCCCTCTAACGGCTTAACCGCGCTTTGTCGGCTTTTTTTGTTGTCTCCGGGTCGTTGTGCAAGGATATCTGCTGTAGTAGCAACTGGCGATGCTATCGGTGCGTCACTAAAAGGCAGCGAATACCTAGACGTTTTCCATAATTGGTAAAGTCGGCATCGAGCTTCCGATAATGAGGCTGACCGGGGATTAAAAAAGCCAGGGGTGATTTGATGGAATCCCGCGGGACTAAAATTAGGCTCGGAACGCCTCTGCGCGTTTCCGGATATAGGTCTGGGGATAGCAAACTCCGTGGCCTCATGGGAACTTGGAAAGCAACATAGACAGCAACATGAGGTTGAAGGGCGTATGGAAGCAGAAATGGAAATATTATAAAAAGGGTTTTGAGATGAACCTGTAAAATTGCTTTTATGAAGAAAATATTCTCTGTTCAGGATCAAGGCTTTACAACAAAATTTTAAGAATTTTTATATGCACATACATACACATATATCCTTATACGACTTCTCAGAATGACTTCAGAGTCTTCTCTACCTCCTACCCATAGAGCTCTTGTGCTGCATTCACTCGACTCCCCTTTAAAAGTCGAGCACCCGGCAACACCACAAGCAACTCCAGGAAATGTCGTCGTCCGAGTGCTCGTAGCAAACGTCTTGTCCTACGGCCGCGAAATCTTAGATGGCACTCGCCCATATCCCTATCCAAAGCCGTATATCCCCGGCGGCAGTGCTGTTGGAAGGATAGCCGCCGTGGGAACAGATTCCACCGTCTTTTCTCTAGGACAGCTTGTTCTCGTGGATATTATGACCCGTGCCAGGGACGACACCTCGGTGAGTTACCTGATGGGCATACATAACGGATTCTCGAGCGCGTCTGTAAAGCTCGCTACTGATGAGTGGCGAGATGCGACGTATGCCGAGTATGCCAAGATTCCTGTGGAAAACTGCTACCCCCTCAATGAGGCCCGGCTTCTTGGAGATGCTGCCAGCGGCGGCTTGGGCTACTCTATTGATGATCTGTCCTACATCCATCGACTGCTCGTCCCCTTTGGAGGATTCAGAGACGTCGATGTCAAGGTTGGAGAGACGGTTCTTATTGGTCCCGCAACAGGGCCCTATGGTACTGCTGCCGTGAGCCTTGCTCTCGCTTTGGGGGTGAATGTAGTTGCCATGGGGAGAAACGCCCAGGTGCTGGAGAAGCTTGCTGCTACAAGCAACAAGATCAAGACTGTCCAGATCACTGGAAATGTCGAGAATGACACGGCGGCTATTAGAAAGCACGGGCCGATTGACGTGTTCTTCGATATTTCGCCCCCAATGGCCGCGTCATCGACTCACATCAAGAGCGGCATACTCTCGCTCGCTCACTCCGGCAGAGTCAGTCTCATGGGCGGCATTGCGGGGGACACGGTGATCCCATACGGGGCAATCATGTTCAACGACTTGAAGCTACACGGAAAGTTCATGTACGAGAGAAAGGACGTCAGAATGCTGATCAAGATGGTGGAGTCGGGTATCCTGGGGTTGGGGGAGAAGATTGGGGCTCGCGTTGAGGGCAAGTTTGGTCTCGAAGAGTGGGATCAGGCTTTCACGGCTGCAAGGGAGAATGCGGGACCGGGGCAATATGTCATTATTACTCCGTGAAGGATGGTTATTTAAATTGTTAAAACATTGCTACTTTCGCTACATGTGATGTATAACAGCGGCTTTTTTTTTTTTAGAAATGCTTCATGTGAACAATACTTATACGTCAATGTAGGTACTCCGGGTTTCGGGAAAGTCGACAAAGCCCTTGCCCGCAACAAACGTCGCGTGCCACGGCACTTCGACCTTGCGCTCGGCTAATTGCAGATAGAAATCTGCGTGGGCGGGACCCGAAATGTCATTGGCAACTGGCCTTCCTGCAGGAGTGCGCTCATCCGCGAAGTAGAAGCTTCATGAATCGCTTGTTAGCAGGAGCGGATAAATAGGAGAAACCTGCCGCTGGTAGAATCGAAACAAAACTTACCCGTATCCCTTCTCCTTGTAATGCACGCTCGCAGAGCCAATCCAGGACGCCGCTGCACTCTTGCCGCTGCCAAGAGTCACGTAAACGGGGTTAGGCATGATGACGGCATTCAGCCAGTTGCCGGTGTATATAAAAGCCTTTGAAAGATCCTTGGGCAGTTTGTCAAAGCCTGAAACGGACTCCCTCGCCGCAATATAAGCTGCCGTGTTCATCAACCGCAAATCCGACTCAAAGGCAGTAATATCGATGCTGAAAGGGTTCGTCTTATCAGAAGGCGGCGTCAAAGTGGCGGCGTTGTAAACGACAATGTTGGGATCCGCACCAAGCTTCTGGCGGACGGAGTCAAAGATGGAGGGTATGGTTTCCAGTTTGGTGAGGTCGGCGGCGATGCTAATCTGCTTGTCTGAAGATGATTCCTTGGCGGAGCGGGAGACGAGAGCGACCTTGTAGCCGGCTTGGGAGAATGTTTCAGAGAGGGCGCGGCCGGTGTTTGAGCCGGCGCCGAGGATGAGGGCGATGCCTTTCTGGGTAGCCATTGTTATGATGGTTGTGGAGTTGCTTACTGGGGTGGTTGGTGATGGTGTTGTCAAGGCTGTTGCTCTTGATGAAGCTATATACTACTATACTGTTTTCTGCCAATCTTCCGCTTTAGACATGCCCATCGTTTTATACGACTTGCCCACTTCCTTCCGATATCATATTCAATTTACGATATTATAAACCGCCAGCTTA
This sequence comes from Trichoderma brevicompactum, assembly GCA_003012085.1. Classification (NCBI taxonomy): domain Eukaryota; kingdom Fungi; phylum Ascomycota; class Sordariomycetes; order Hypocreales; family Hypocreaceae; genus Trichoderma; species Trichoderma brevicompactum. Next base: position 549 of record PXNZ01000183.1, on the reverse strand, counting down.
ACTCCATCCCACTCACCAATTTGTAAGCCTATATCGACGATTCCATATATGGTGCAACAATGGGCAACTATCGGCTATATTGGCTCAACCGAGATGGCCGAAGATCCATGCCACTACCCGATTAGGAACTAGGTGTTATCAGATTGTGGCTCGATGTGAGGATTGGCATGCAGCCTTGTGATTCGAAAGCAAAGCGGCTCTTAATAAGGTTATTATGAGGCTGAAATTGAACAATTAGAGTGTGCTGGGTGCATAGAGTAAGAACCGCGCGCGATGAGCTGCGTTTGCAGGCGCTCGAATTGAGTGATGATGTAATGTGGGTGTGGCGTTTAAGCTTAATTCCGTATTTCCGCCATCTTGGCTTTCTGTATTTAAGCGGGGAGAGGTGGTGTGATAGATCATAAAGCAATTGAGTGTTCTACAATGATGGCATTTTGATCAGAATATTCATCAGTGGTTTCTTGTTATAGAAGTATGTTCTATCAACAGAAGCTCTTGTAAAAAGGAAAATAATGATTCTTCTGCATTATACATGCCTATGCTAGGGGG
>PXNZ01000182.1:3380-85522 GCA_003012085.1 Trichoderma brevicompactum | reverse complement strand
CAAAAAAAACATTCATGTGAAAGTTGAAATACTCCGTAGAGTAGGGGAAAAGATTGACAAATCCCGGGAGAGCAATTCTTGGATTCGATTACTTCCGACCCATGCGTCATTGCGTGTCTGGTCCTAGCTTTATTGGGTAGTCCTCCCACCACCGCCGACTAGGATTCTAGGTCCTGCTCGGCATCAAAAGAGCTGGTCCTTGAAACCTCTCGAGTCCTTCTCGGAAGATGTCGTCAGCCAGCAATTGCATCTCTCAGCACATCCTGCGCCAAGTTCAGCTAGTCAACCCGTAGCTCCAGAGCCCCGCGTCCATCCTTCGCCTCCGCATGCTTCTGACCTCGGGACGAGCCTTTATCATCTGCATTGTCCTTCGATTTTCGGCTTGTGAAAGCTGGGGAAGCATCTGCTCGGTGGGACTCTGGCATTGTGTCATTGTGATTGCAGATTAACGAGTACGGAGTGAGTCCGTGACCCTCGCGATTGGGTCCTGGGGAATCCGGAGTCGATCGATCATCGAATCGAATCGAACAAGTCTGGGGAAGTGTCGTGTCCTTGCCGAATAATACGGCCCTGTCGGCCTTGTCGAGCTCTTGCTCCGTGCGAGGCTTGCGTGTTTGAAGCTGAGGGCTCTCTTTAGCGTCTTGTCTATCCCCCTTCCTCTTACCACTGGCTGTACACTATTCATCGCTACGCCAGTATGCTGCAAGGAAACATCCTCAACACCAGTAGAGACTGGGAAGAAATCAAACCCGAGTATGATCCAGAATTTGTCAAAGAGTCAAAGGGATATACAATATGGAGGGCGCCCAGTTACATTCCCAAGCATAAACGCGCCCTTGGCCGCATTCTAAATGCTCTCTACCGGTTACCTGAAGCCTTTCAAGTTGCCGAGAAACTGCGTCCAACAGCCTATCTGGACGGCCTTCGAGGGTTTGCTGCCTTCCTCGTGTATTGGCACCACCATGAGCTGTGGGTTCACGGCTGGACAAACCAAAATGCCATTTTCGAAAATGGCTTTGGCTACGACGGCAAATACTACACGGCCGCATTCCCGTTCATTCGCAACTTCTTTACCGGCGGACACTACGCTGTATCAACCTTTTTTATCATCTCTGGCTACGTCCTGTCTCTGAAGCCGCTGAGCCTGTTACAGGCCGGCGAGCTTGCAAAGCTGGGAGACAATCTTGCATCAGCCTTCTTTAGACGATGGCCACGACTCTACATGCCATTAATTGGCGTTGTCCTCGCCTACGCCACGTCGTGGCACCTATTTGGCATGTGGATCAATGGAACGAAGAAGGCGGGAAGCTGGACAGACGAAATTTGGGCCTTCTACACCGAATTCAAGAACTTCAGCTTCGTCTTCAAGGAGGGAGGCGTTCCCTGGCTCAGCTACAACTTCCACCTTTGGTCTATCCCAGTTGAGTTCAAAGGCTCCATGGTCGTCTACGCATCACAGCTGGCGCTGTCTAGATGCTCCAAGGCCGCACGACTTTGGTGCGAGACGGCGTTGGTATTTTACTTTATGTTCATCACAGACGGCTGGTACTGTGCCATGTTCTGTACGGGCATGCTTCTTTGTGATCTGGACTTGCTGGAGAAGAAGGGCGAGCTTCCGCAGTTTTTAGCTCGCCTCGAGCCGTTCAAGGACTTCATCTACTACCACCTGCTGTTCTTCAGCTTCTTTCTGGGCGGGATCCCCAGCCAAAATTCGGACGTTCAGAACCTTCAGAAGAGCCGCGGTTGGTACTACTTGGCTTGGTTCAAGCCCCAAGCGGTTTTCGACTACAAGTGGTTCTACCTATGGTTGGCGGCCACCTTCCTGGTCGCGTCTATCCCACGCATCTTTTGGCTCAAGAGATTCTTTGAGACCAAATTCTGCCAATACCTGGGCCGCATCTCCTTTGCACTATACATGGTCCATGGCCCAGTCCTGTGGACCATTGGAGACCGACTTTACGCCGCTGTCGGCTGGAAGACGGACGACCATTTGCACCATATCCCGCACTGGGTGGACAAGCTTCATCTACCAAAGTCGGGCCCGCTTGGACTAGAAGTTTCTTTCCTTGTTCCCCATCTCATCTTGCTACCCCTGACTCTAGCGCTGGCTGAAGCGGTCACCAGATGGGTGGACACGCCGAGTGTGAATTTTGCCTCGTGGCTCTATCGCAAGACATTGGGCAGTAGTACAGAGCCGGTGCTCGGCAAGCAGGCCAGGGCGTGATTGGCTCAAATCGCATGTACGAGTGTTGGCCGAAGGATTCGCTGCTGCAGAGTAATAGGAGGCGATAATCTAATAATTTACAAAGGTTCGGGATATTTCATTGCGCTTGGGACAGATCGTTGGTACATACTAAGATAGATGGATACTCGGGTATTGGCGCACAAGGAAATGGAGTTCACAGTACCTGTACAATACATGGTTAGTAGTGCATACAAGATGGCAACTAAGGCCGGCAGATAAGGGGGCAGCACATGGGGGGCATGATTAATGTCAACGGTTTTTTCACTTTAATTAATTAAGTACTGAATGTATTTTTCCGGGTCACCCAAAAAGAAAATTCTAAATTTCTTTCCTCTACGAAACTTCTGCGCTCTTGCCACTCTGGGTTAGCAGTCATTGGACATGATGGAACGTTTATCTCCTGATTGCCGAGCGACATTGATTATGGGCGCTCCATAACGACAGAGAATCTTTTGTTCAGGATAACAAACGATGACAGAGCATTTTGTGGTTCTACTTGCACACGGTTGTGGCTGCACTATCGCTATCAAGCTTCAGGCGATCTCGTCTATCTGCTTGGCTCACTGACTGGATCGCTTGGCACTGGCTGAGTAAGTTGTTCTTTCCTCCTAGCAAGAACAGATGAATCATCTGTCACAATTCATCAAACCACCACAACGAAGAATCAAGAAATTTCGCCGACATGGACAGCCCGCGCAACTTCGTCATCATAGTGTCATCCCACTAGCCCTCCCTTTGCCTCTTCTCTTCTTTCTTACCCTTTCAAGCCTTTTCTTTCATTCGACTCAAAGAGAGCACGGGTCACACGGGGAAATGGCGAAAAAGACATTGCAAGACGGCTGTTTGTCCCGAAGCAGCATAAGCGCGTCTCCATCCCCGCTGCGACTTTGCTGGATTCCGGCATTGCGCACTGCCGATCGCTGATCTGCGCGCATGTCCTCCATACCAACGGCTTAGCTCCAAATCTGTCATCTTTTTCTGCTCTACAGAGTAGATTTGTTCGGGTTCCTCGACCCTCAGCGGAGGCCGCTAACGTGTGGAGGTGGGACGCCGCCAACAAAGTACAGTACTTGGGGCTTTTGGGGGCTGTAACGGTCAAATTGGCTTTTTTTTTTCCCTCGGCTCTGCCTTTGCATATGACATTTCTTCTCTGCTGGTTCTATTTCCGTTCTCTTGGTTTTCCGAGGAGCCATCATAGGGTGAACCCGTCTTGTGTGCTTCCTCTCCCCCGCTTCGTCTGACCAAAGTGTCTCAGAGTCGCACGAATTACAACTTCCTGGCTGTAATCTTCGTATATTAGTGCCACACCTTTGAAGGTTGCATTTTCAATCAGAGCATCCGCTTACCAGGCCCAGGATGCCGGGTTACCTTGTAAGTTTGCAATGGCAAGGCCCGATTCAAACCAGTCTACTTCGTCCAAAACCAGCATCGTGACGAATGCGTCGTCTCCACTGCATCTGCACGGCTGTACATCCTCATTACACCAGCTCTCACCTAAAGGACTTGCCTAGTAGTATTAGTCGTGATACATATGCACTAACGCACAGTTGGCAGCAGAAAAAGGCAGAGTTTGGAGATGAACCGCTATTGGTAGCAGTACGGAGTAGAACAGCCCCAGCCCTTGCATCATTGCCCTTGCAATTACTATCTAGGTGTGTACTAGGGTTTCATACCGTTACTACTACTAGTACTAGCACATAGCTGCTCTGGTAGAAATTGTATCTATGGAGCCACATGGTTGCAAACGGCACGGCTTCCACCGCGTCGCCATCATTTCATTGTGCTCCGCCAAGGTTCTACTCGCTTCTTCTCACCTTCTCACCGCCGTATCTCGGACCCTAAGCAGAGGCCATTGAACCCTGCAGCTAGCAAGTTTCTCCGCTTACAGCATCATCCATCTAGGTACTTGTACAAAGTCCATCTGGGATCTGGCCACCATCTACCATCAACACCGTCACATTGCCGCATCTAGGCTGCTGCAGGATCTCAATCGTCTGTGGAGTAACGGTCCATTGGCTTTGATATCTCTTGACCTGCCTAAGAGATGTTGTCTTCATCTTCGTAACATCCCTGGTCTCCATGGTGTTGTATTCGGCAATCACGCGGTGGTGGCGTCAACTTAGTTGTCTAGCCACGCATCAGACATTCTATCTAATAGGATATCTCGCATAACTTTACGCTTTCTGAACACTACGGCGCCGCCTATGGTAATTGCCTAGTGTTATTACCAAAGATACGTTCCTCAGCAGCCTCACCAACTTCCATTCTCGTCGCAGAACTGGCCACAGCCACCCCACGTACAAGCCGCGGTTTTTCACCAATACCAGAATTGACCTTTCTCGAGTCCTGGTGGGATTGGGCTAGTTGCTCTGTTGCCGTGTTCCGTGCAGGCAGTCATACAGATATCTGCATCTTTCTCAGTTGGGCCAAGAGAGGAAGCCCCGCTAGCTCCAAGTGAGAAGGCTTCCCTTGTCAGGTCGGACTCTTACCATATCCTAAAACAACAACTCACGTCACACGATCCGTATATATAGGTCAGCAATTGGCTGCAAGGGCCCTCACAATGTTCGTGAGAGACATCAAGCGTCTGCTGCTCTATGTGGTGCCCATTCTCATCCTCCTCTCCACCTGCATCAGCTTTTACAGACAGTCACCAACTATTCCATCCAAAGTAAATGAATGGATCCAGCCTGTCATCGATAAATTTGACTCGGGCCAGGCGAAAGAAAATGCCGGCTCAACTCATGAACAGGAGGCAGAGGTGCCAATAGGTTTTGGAAAGTCAGCAAATGCTCCAGCGGCAGAGGTTACGCCGTCATATCCCCCCTCTGGAAATACTTCCACTCTCCCTAATATTCAGATTTCTCATCAGGAGATCTTCTCAACCTCAACCAAAGACAGAAAGTATCTTTCCATTGACTTTGCTGGCAAACATAATGGCATGAACCCCAACATCATTCCTCATCCTACGCTGGAAAATACATGGATTGTGGTGGCACAGTTGGCGCGGGGCGCAGACGAGCAGAGCGTTTACTTCACTGAACTTGTCTGCAACGCTATTTTCCAGAATGATGTTTTGAGGTGCCTCCAGCCTCCAGCCGCACTTCCTGTCTTGCCAACAAAAGGTGACAAATGTGAGGGCGATCTATCCTTCTTCAGCTTCAACGTTGGCCCTCATGATGCCCGGGTTCTCTATGGGCCGGATACCCCATACATTGTTTACGGCTCGAACTCTCAGTTTACGTGTTTTGGTCAATTCATACAAGACTTTCGCGAGCTTGTTGACTGGAGAGGCCAAGAGACTGGCTCTGAGGACTTCCTCGTAGGCACAGAGCTACAACGGCCACTACCGTGGAGTGCAGTTGAGAAGAATTGGTTCCCTTTCTGGGACACTGAGGGTCAGATGTATCTTCATTACGACGTTGCGCCTAAGCGAGTCTTTGCTCAGGTCAAACCAGATGGCTCGGCTGGTATCGATCTCTCGGTGCTCACCGAAGAAGAGGATAGCAAGTGCCTTGCAAAGTATATGCCCAAAATGTCCAGCTCTCTCGAGTCGATCCATCAGGCGAGCAACTCACTCAAAATCACCATGTGCAAACGATCAGACGCAATATGCATTGCCAACGAGAGCAACACGTTTATTTTTACCATCTGGCAACACAAAACATTTTACAACTTCCACGGAGTCTACGAACCGTATGTCATGCTCTTCCAGGAGCAGGTGCCGTTCGCAGTACACGCCGTGTCGAAGCGACCTCTCTGGATTCACGGTCGCCAACAACACTTGGACCGCGGCACTTCAGACATGTTTTACGTTACGTCAATTGCTTGGAAGAGCTCCAACGTCACATATCACGGATACCTAGATGATGAGCTTTTTATTGGATTTGGCATTGAGGACAGAGCGTCAGGGGCTATTGACATAACAGCGGAAGAATTAATGTCGGGACTTGGGCTTTGCACTGAGGCATAACGCATAGTATACCCATGGAGAAGGCTTATGATGCCCCCCTTTTTTTCTTTATCCTGCCCTATATCCTACTTACCATATTTTTTTTTTCTTTTTATTGTTGTTTTATCTTAACATTTTGTGTATTAGTATCTCAGCAGCCTAGAGAGGGTTTACGAAGAGACGAATAAAACTTAATACTTAGTCAAAGACCAACACACCGCATACAAATGCCCAGCACACAATAAATTCCAAATATGCTGCCAAAGATGCAGCCATCCTAATCTTATGTACCCAGGCTATGAGGCTCCTTGAAACTCAATTGCGTTATGTGAAGGGGGGAGGCAATAAGCTTTATTTACGACATTATCCTCCTTACTCTCAACCTTTCCCTTAGGTAAGCGCGTTCCTGAATGCTTCTCGATGCCCCTCTAAGGGGGGGCAATCAGAGGAACTGCGCCACTATTCCCCCTTTTGCCTAGCTCTCCATGTGGCTTTGCAGTGACGTTTACCAGCCAATCGATGAGGCTGTGCACCTCCAATATCCTTTAGAGTTCTGCTGGCATTACAACACGCCGCCGCATTTCCCCCATTCCACATGTGATTGAAAAAAAGGCTGAGACGAAAACAGCTGAGCCGTTCGTTAACGCAGCAGATCAGAGGCGTAAGGCTTTGGGAAGTAAATACTGCGGCAAGTCTTATCGATAGAACCAGCGGCAGCGTGCCTGTAATTCATAGCTATTCGCAGCAATGGCGCACCTAGCGGCGGCAAAGCTGCCCTATCGCGATATTAACCTCAAGGTTACCAGCGATGCTTATACGTTTACATCACCTTCGTCTCCCGATGCGCCGTCCCTGGTCATCGACCGCCCGATGGGAGACATCCGTCTGGTGCAGGGCGGGTTCAGTTCAACCAAGCGCGCGACACGCGTATCCAGCATCTCCGGCATCCTTGGCATCATCCAGCTCCCTCTAGGTCAGTACCTACACTGCTTCAAGCTGCTATACCATGGCATCCTCCATTTCGGTCAAGTTCTAATAGCCACGTAGACAAGTATGTCATCATCATCAACAAAGCCCAGCCTATGGGCAGGCTTAAGGGGCAGATGGTCTATAAAGTCATCTCGACCGAGATTCTCCCTATGCGCGAGCGGCAGATCCACGATCCGGACGAAGACACATTTATAAACCTTCTCAAGACCTTCCTGGCTCAGGGGCCCATGTACTTCTCCTACTCGACTGACCTGACCAACTCGATTCAGCGTCAGTCCCACGCCGATACCTCCCGGCCCCTATGGCTGAGGACAGATGATCGCTTCTTTTTCAACAAGCATCTGCAGTCAGAGCTGATAAGGTTCCGGACCTCGGGATCGCGCAGCCAGCCTGGCCCGCAGCCTGCCACCGATCCTTATATTCTTCCTTGCATCTTTGGCATGCTCGAGATCAAGCAGACCAAGTTCAAGACCACACCCCTGACAATCATCCTGATTTCCCGACGTTCACGATACCGTGGTGGAACTCGGTTCTTCACTCGAGGTGTAGATGAAAATGGCCATGTTGCCAATTACAATGAGACGGAGCAGATTGTCATTTTGAATGACAGCAGCACCGGGCTGGGAGGATTCGCCGGCAGCAGCGATATGCAGAGCGGGAAGTTTGGCACATCGGCAGGCCAGGAGGTGCAGGTTCTATCCTATGTCCAAACTCGCGGTAGCGTACCGACGTTCTGGTCTGAGATCAACGATTTGAAGTACACCCCGAAAATTCAAGTGCGTAGCACCGATGCCGCTCTCGCTGCTTCAGCAAAGCACTTTGAAGAGCAGATTCGCATCTACGGAGACAACTACCTCATCAACCTGGTCAACCACAAGGGGCGAGAATCCAAGGTGAAGGAGTCCTACGAGCAGATGGCCAAGGCTCTTGTCTCGATGCCCAAGGAGAGGCGAGAGGCTGATCGCCTCACCGACGAGAAGTTCACTACTATTCAGCCGGGTTCAAGTCGCCAGCAGTTCGATCGCCTTCATTACGTCTACTTTGACTACCACAGTGAGACAAAGGGCATGCAGATGCACAAGGCTTATGCCATCGTTGAGAGGCTTCGGGATGCCGTGGACGCCCAAGGCTACTTCCGTGGCGTCGATATGCCTGCAAACAACGACGGTAGGATTGAGGCCCGCAGCCTGCAAACTAGTGTCATGCGCACAAACTGCATGGACTGCCTTGATCGTACCAACGTCGTCCAGAGTATATTCGCTCGCCACATGCTCGATCGGATGCTAGAAGATGTTGGCCTGCTCGCAAAGGGCTCATCATTCCGCAATGAAGATCCCGAATTCGAGGTGCTCTTCCGCAACCTCTGGGCTGACAATGCCGATGTTGTATCCACGGCCTACTCTGGAACCGGTGCCATGAAGACCGACGTCACCAGGACTGGCAAGCGTACCAAAATGGGAGCTTTGCAGGATGGCCGTATTGGCGTTACGCGATATTGCCTCAACAACTTCCTCGATGGCCCTCGTCAGGACGCTTATGACTTGTTCCTTGGGGTATATCAACCTGGGGAGGCCAACGTCGGCACCAACCTCATCTTTGGCGACAGGCGACCGGTTCTCATCCAGGCCATTCCTTACATCCTGGCCTTTAGCGTCTTTATCGTTCTCGTGGGCATCTTTACCAGACGGCCCCCCAACGCGAGCGTCATTCCCATGCGCCTCTTTATCCTTTTCTGGTCCAGTGTGGCGGCCTGGTGTTTCCACTTTGTCTGGACTCACGGCATGCTTTATGTAAGTAATTGCTTGATTTCCCCCCCTTTTCACTATGCTTCGTCGGAGTGGGAAACTAATTTAGTCTCACAGGTCAACTGGCCCCGTTTGAACCCCCTGTCTTATGCTGTCGATGGCTATGCCGACAACTTTACAAAGGCCAGAAAGGATAAGGTTATTGGATCTCTTGTTGCCAGACATGAACGCGGGCTGAGTACCGCTCGTTTCATCAACGCTGAGGAGGGCAAAAAGAGGATTGAATAGATCTGCGTCATGTGTATCTTGGAGATGATATGCGGCTTCTGTTAACTTTCGCTCCACCCCTTTTTTTATTTTTTCTGTTCTCTTCGTCGCTGTTAGACTTTGCTTGCAGATGCAGCGTTATTCATGTAATCACACATACACTTTGCCGTCGGGCAATTCCTGTCAAACAGACGACAAAAATTTCTTTGTAGTCTTTGTATTCTCTTCTTTCTTCATCTGTTGTTACTATATTCTGGTTTTTACTTGACATAATCCAGCGCTGTAGCAGTCCTCTCTACACGCCATGTTAATCTCAAAAGAAAAGAAAGTCTACAGTCCTTTTAGATAGACAGATTTCTCAGCCAAGGCATTCAAAAATGCAAACGAAGAGGAATACAAAAACATTTAGAAGATATAGTCAATATTATTTGCCTAATTAAAAGAAGAAAAAGAAGAAGAGTTAAGGAAGAAAAAAAAGCCTTGATAGTTTTGTTTTTTAAAAAAAAAAAAAAAAAACACATACAGCTAGCAAGAAAGGTAATACAAAATAAAAAATAAAATAAAAATATTTGAGTAGTATTTGCTACCTTCACTCCATGGCTATGCATCGGGTTCCTCAGTTTCTTTTGCCAAAAAACACACACAAAAACACAGAAACCGATTTTTGAGACTGTAGAAGAATTTGGGGTATCAGACAGAAAAGGAAAATAAAAACATGCAATGAAAAAAAAAATTACATGGTACACAGCCCTCAGAGTGTGCTGAATCCAGTGATGATGGGTCATGCAGTGGTTATGATTGTTGATGAAATCATTTGTTTGTGCTTTCATCCAAAGTTATTCGGTCAAACATAGAGAAGACTCTTTGTCTCCCTACTTTGGTGTAGCAGCCGTTGCTTTCTCTCCACAAAGCTGCTTTATTTCAACGTATAACGGTATCCCGTGGTATTCAATCCACCAAAAAAAGGATATTATATAGAAAAAAGGGGAGGCAATCGGTGAGCGTGAAGTTGAGCAAAAAACTCGTCTCCGTTATAGCCATAGAAGCCACTTGACACCTCGCAAAACGCCCTTTCCGACACCAAGGAAGATGCGCAGTATCATCACCATGAACCAGACATACCACATGAAGCCCACCAGCAGCCACTCCACGGTAAGCCAGAGGCCGCGTCGCAGCCAGCGGAATCTCCTTCGGCGCGTACGGAGCATCTTTTCCATGGTGTCGATGACGTGCTTGATCTTGAGAGGATGGCCAAGCGCCAGGTCCCGGCTTGTCTCGTCTGCCTCGTCAGCGGCCTTACGAGCCATCTCGGACAAGTCGTCTGCGAGGTGCGTGCGGACTTCCCAGACACGTGTGCGAAGATTATGAGTAGTCTTGTCTCTAAAGTAGTCAGCCGACGACTGCCATCGCTGACCCCATGATTGGATGGCAACGCCCAGAGTCTGAGCAGCGAGGGGATACACTTCGCAAAATGCGACTTGCTGGTCATACAGCTGAAGTTTGAGGTGGACCTGTTTAGGCGTAAGCTTGGTAATGTCCGACCAGGGGACACCACCAGGCTCCTTCCGGGAGGTTGCCTCGTTCCAGGCAAGATTCTCCTTGCTGAATGGTTTATGCTGCTCATACGCACGGCGGCGCAATTCCATGGCCTTGACGCCAGAGCTAAGTATCAGAGCCCGCATCCTGGCGACTTCGCGCTTCGAAAGCTTCGCCTGACCGGGCATGCCGCGATCGGCAATCGACCAGTGCTGGGCCAGCAGCCGTCCATGCTGGCCATCTTTATCGCTGAGCGAAACGGCTGAATTGATACGCTTATCCGCATCCCGAGCAGCGTCGGGAATGTTATTTTGTAAAGACTCTGACTCGGAGACGTCCGAGTCTCCGAGTCGAGCCTTGCCTCTAACTGAGGGCGACGCAGATGTGGATGCACTTCGGATTTTAATCAGCGGAGGTCTAAGCAGGTCGATCTCAGCAGCCCGACGACCATTCGCCGAGCCATCAACAGCAGCAACAGCGAGCTTCTCGCCACCGTTGGCAGCATGGCGATAGCCAGGCATATGATTGAATTGAGGCATGGTGTCGAGAAAGTGCTTTGGCTGGTGCTGTTGTCCATTTTGTGCCCTGGCGGAGGGTTTTCGTGATAATGATGATGGCGCGGGCCTCCGTCCTCTAAATCTATCGCTGTCGGACTCGTCCGTCGTATCGAGGTCTGGTGCTTCGCCAGAGCCGTCCTTCTTTCGTATTATGATGTCTCCCAATTTCGAAACACCGCCTCGGATCACATTATCGATGCGTGGCCCCTTGAACATTCCCCGCAAGCCGACACTATCATCAGTTCGAGTCCGCGCGCTCCCCACGTTACGGGAATTTTTACTACTATCTGTTCCCGATAGCAATTTTCCGGCAGGACTGGATTGACGCCTGCCCAGAGTAGACGTCGAGCCCGAGCGCGCCAGGAGGCCATCGCGTTTCGATGATCGGCCTTCTCCGTCATCTTCAACTTCGTCGAGTGAAATAGTGCCACTAACTTCGCCATTCTTTTCACGCACAAATTGTTTAATCTTGCTAAAAGGATTCCTGGTGGGAGATGTCGATCGGCTCCAGGGTGGTGAAGGGTCAACACTGGCAACAGACTCGGATTTGCCATTGCGAAGTGGTTGAACATCTGGTGAATTGGGAAATGAGGCTCGTTTCCCTGGAGAAACCGAATGGTGATTAGCATCGAGACTCCGGCGCGTCGGGGATGCTTGCTTCAGCCTCTCAAACGCCAAAGCCTTGCGATCAGAGTCGCTCATTTCCGCCAGAGAGCCTCTCCTACTAGTAAATCGAGATGGAGATTGTGAGGATCGGCCCATCTCCTGAGCCTCAATACTTCGGTCGTCGGCGCTCTCATTGTGAGCCTGAGCAATCTCCTCGAGTTCTCTTTCCCGAGCCTCCTTGGCCACCATTTCCAACATTTGCTTTTGCAGTAGGTCATTTGAGTTGCTCGAAATAGTTCCCTTACGAACCGGCCGCGCCCTCTTCTTCGGCTCACTATCGTTGTCGCTGTCTGAATATTCCGAAGCAGAATCTTTCTTGAGCCGTAACAGATCGTGGTGGCCAATCCCGGCACTTCCATGCCGGTGGTGGAAGCCTTTGATATTCTGTAGTTTCTGTTTGGCGCGCTCTTTTGCACTGCTATGAGATAATTCCGAGCGAACCTTGGACAGCCCAAATTCTTTTCCCTCAGTAATGACTTCGGTCAATTCGTTGTCTCTCGTTGTGAATGGTGAGATTTTGCTGCTAGTATCATCTACTTCTCGAGATAAAGGTCTGCTCAAGTCGGAGGCCATTGGCGGGAAAATCTTGCGCCAATGACGATCTTCAATAAGATGCTTGTGTCCGTTTTGTTCCAGCCAGTACGCGTCAGCAATCACATCGCAAGGGTCCAAGAACCAGTCCACTCTCGCTCGTCGGGGCCTGCTAACAGCTTCCGAGGGCGCGTTCTGCATGTCCACGTCTTCGGCGCCTTGGTATGGAGGGATAGACGGCCTTTCGTCGGCAAGCGACGTCCCCGCCAAGGACATTTGTCGATAAACCGTATCAACCCAGAGCCTGACGCCCTCTACATCGCTAAAACCCTGGCGCTGTCCATCGATGACCTTCCTCTCACGCGCCCGCACCTTGCGATTTCGAATGTACTGCAGTGGATTATACTGTCGACCCAGCGTCACAGCGAGCCCTTGGGCACCAGATGTAAGAATGGGGGACTCTGGGGAACTGCCCGACGAGGGCCTCTCGAGGCCCGGCTTCAGGGGAGGCAACACATCCAGCAATCGTCTGTACTGTGCCCAAAGCTCGAGGTGTACTTTGGCCTTGTGCGCTCTAGCTAGTGTCGACGCAGAGAACTGCCAGCGGTATTGCGGGTCATGGGGGGCCTCAAAGGAAGACTGAAAAGTTCCGCTGCTCCTCGACCCAGGGACAAGAGCCCCAGACGACGGTTCTTGTAGTAGATTGGGAGTTTCCGTCCGTGAAAACTTGCGCTGTTGCTGAAGATGCTGCCTGATATTGCTCGAAGACGATGCGTCCGGTAGGGGAGCCAGTCGCGGGGGGGCAGCTGTTCGAGAGACGTTTCGCCGAGAGGCAATGCGCCGAGATTCGCTAAGGCTGAGCGCCATGTGCACAATCTGAGAGGAATCCAGATCCGCCACCACGGGCGGCTCTTGGTGGATCGAGTCTGAGAATCTCCCGCCGTCAGCTGAATGCCCAGTGCTCGGAGGCGAGATGGCAGGCTCTCCCGCAAATTGCCGAACCGGCGCAGACGTCTGTCGCATGCCCCGATCAGGGCCAGGGCTGGCCTGGAAAGCAGCATCTCGCCCGCCGCCGAGCTGCAGCTGCTGTAGCTGAGGAGCAGGAGCTTGGGGGTGGGCAGCTCGCTGTCGACGAGATCCCAGCAGCCGTCCGCCTCCAAAAGCATCATGTAGCAAGAATCCTCCTCCTAACCGACCCTTGTGCTTTCTGTGAGCTCGCTCTTCTCGGTGCGCATGCCCGTCGTCCGCGTGCGGAGAGCTCTCGGCGTGGCTAGAGCTCGGGAGATCGCCGTCGTCGTCATAAAACAGATCGCTCTGGCCCGGGGAGTAGACGTCGTCTCGCTGGCTGGTCGCATTGCTCGTCTTGCCCATCTCGTGACTGCTATTCCGCCGGCGCTCTGGGGTCGCAAGGCCATCTCGTCGTCCGTCTCGGTGGCTGGCCGAGTAGTAACCTGCAGACCGAGGCGCAGGCATGTGGTGATCGGCCATTGCTTCGGCGCCGGTACATAGTCACCAGCGCCACCAACTAAGTAGTTCTATTGCCCTTTATCCTGCTGCAAGCTGGAGAAGGAAGGACGCATTATTGAGAATTACTGCAGGGACATGGAAACGGGAAGAAACGGTATAAAAGTAAAACACAAAGGAGCTGGAGAGACAAAAGGGGGGAGTTAATGAGGGGTGCCAGTTCCACTAGGGATAGGAAACAGGCGAGAAAAAAAAATATAAAAGGCCGTTTGGCGATGCGCACTGCAAGCTGCCAACGACAATGAGCCAAGGCGCCAAGCACGAGATTCGCCGCCCGCGGGTTTATCTGGCCACTGGCGATGGTTTCGGCCGTCAAATCTGCAATGCAGCCCACTGAGCGAGAGAGAGGCGCAGCGCAAGCCAAGCTTTGCTGGACGCGCAACTCGGGCACGATCTCTGCAGCGCTACCCGGACCTGTGGCTGGGCCGCGGCTGAAGCTCGGACATTGAAGCAATTTAGCGATCGCCTGCTTGTCCCTGCTTCCAGGTCCGGTTTTTTTAATGCCGGTATGTCACCGGTACATTCGATCGTGCATATGGAGGAGCATTGCGCATGCAAATCACACACGAGGAAAAAAAAACCTGCATCTGGCGTCCCATGCACGGTGATGTTATGCTCGGCAGCCCATTGCCACAAACACCAAACAGTGTTGTCATCCACATCATCATCACCATTAGCCTTGTTTTTTTTTTTAGGCGTGCATTTCGTTTAATTCTCTATGTGTGCTTTTATTTTCCGTTTCTTTATAATAAACACATTCTATCGTACAATCGTCAATTCAATCAGCGCAAGTATACAAATACCAACCTTCACTGCCAAGTACTTTATACATTTCAGGTTTATACAGACAAGTACCAAAGTACAAGTCAAGAGCACCTCACGCAGCGCTTTATGAAGCAGCAGATGCCGTAACCTCCTCGCATCGTCCACATAATCCATCCTCCTCTTGGGCAACATATTTCCAGCACCGGGAGCACTTGCTTTGCTTTGGCGGCAGCACATGCACCACGCCCTGTACACCGTCCACTGTAAACTCCTTGGAATAGCACCAGTCGTGATGCTCAGGTGAAAGGGGAGCGTTCAACTCGACGGATGACACCACAAACATGGCGTCCAGCTCGTCCAGGTACTCTTGCAAGACGGCCACCAAACGGTCGTCCTTGACGGATATGTTGAGGGAACACTGGAGGGAGCTGCCGAGGGCTTTCGATTCTCGGCCCTGCTCCAACCCCGCCTTGACAGCGTCGTGCACGGCGGACAGGATAGGCAAGTGTTGTCGTAGTTGCGCCTGATCCAAGGTCAAGCGCGCGGGATCAATTACATGTGAGTCATAAAGCTGCCGTGCCGGGTTCTCGAATGAACTGTGTGGGTAGCTCTTGTTAGAACGGGCACCAGTGATGAGAAGTCAGTCATATGCGCGCGCAAACTTACGAATCTTCGGCCATCCAGGCCGGTCTGTGAGACCAGGCTTCTTCAACCAGCATCGGCGTGATTGGTGCCAACATGCGCAAGAATCCAATCAAGATGGGCACTAACACCCCGCCCCCATCGCCGCAGTAAAGACGATCTTTAAGCCCCTCTAGGTAAAACGCAGAAAGGTCCGTCGCTATCCATCGGTTAATCAGCCCGGTAGCCTTGTGGAATTCATAGTTGCTATAAACCTCCCAGACCTGAGCCATGACATCCTGGAGTTGCAAGATGGCGATTTGGTCAAGCTTAGTCAACGGGGCCTGGAGTGCAGACTGGTGCAGTGATCCAAGCAGCATCTTCAAAGTCGTGCGGTATTTGATCAGTGCACTATGGATCGGCTGCAGGATAGATGCGCCCACCAGAATATCAGATGTGAAGTCGCTGCTTGCTGTCCAGAGCCGCAGGGCATCGGCGCCAAGTGCATCGAATCGCGTAGTGTTATCATTCCCTTTGCTCTTCAGGGGAGGCAAGAGTTTGCCCTCCATGATTTCGCTGGGAACAATAGTATTCCCAAGAGACTTGGACATCTTCTTACCTTGTGCATCAAGCGTAAACCCATGAGTGATGAGTGTTCCGAAAGGAGCAGCAATGTCGGCTCTGGCCTTGCCATCTGCCTTTTGGGCAGCCACAAATGTCAGGAGACTTGACTGGAACCAACCTCTGTGCTGGTCAGAGCCTTCAAGATAGACATCCACAGGGCGCCCAATCTCTGTCCAGCTGCTACCGCTGTCGAACCAAACGTCCATCGTATCAGTTCCACGGCGATATTTCCCTTTGAGTGACGGCGCAATCCACGCCGCATCATCTGGGCTATCAGAGAACCATGCATCTGATGACTTTTGTTCCATAACAGAGATTATGTGTTCGATGGATTCATCCGTCATAACAGCGTTTCCATTTTCATCGTAGAGAGCAGGAATGGGCACACCCCAAGATCGCTGTCTGGAAATGCACCATTCACTCCTACCTTTGACAAAGCTTTCCAGGCGAACCCGGCCGGACTCTGGGACGAAGCGCACCTGTCTCAACGCCTGGAGGGCGTCCTCTTTGATACTTCCGACGTCCGCGAACCATTGCGCCGTGGCCCGAATAATCACAGGTTTCTTCGTGCGCCAATCGTATGGGTATTTGTGCTGAAGCTTATGGGTCCACAGCACATCTTCCCCAACCAAGTCCAGAACAGCTTGGCTTCCACCATCAAGGATGGAGGGTGCAGAGGTCAACTTCTCTGGATCGTCGGGGTAGGCCTCGGGGGTAAAATGACCTTCATCCGTGATAGGAGCAAATGCATCGATGCCTAGCGCTGAGCAAACTTGATAGTCTTCTTGTCCATGCCCAGGTGCCATGTGAACCAATCCAGTTCCTGAATCAGCAGAAACAAAGTCGGCGTGGACGATGGGCTGCAAAGGAGAAGAACTTCCCCTCAGCTTATTCCGGTATTGGAGACCTTTGAGTTGAGAACCAGGGATCGATTTCGCAATGACAACTGCAGAGGGGATATTCTTTTCTACTTCTTGAGCGCGACTCTCTGCAACCAGGAGGCCGTCCTCTCCGACCTGCAGTAAAGCGTAATCGAGCTCATCGTGCACAGCAATCGCCTTGTTGGCGGGAAGCGTCCAGGGGGTGGTTGTCCAGATAGCAGCGTACAGTCGTCCTTTGAAGCCGCTCAGCTCAGGAATCGAGCTCCAGTCAGACATGATGGGAAATTTAACATAGGCGGCAGTCGATACGTGGTCGTCGCGGTATTCCAGTTCCGCCTCGGCCAAAGCTGTTCGGGACGATATCGACCAGTAAACCGGCTTGTGTTTGCGGTATATGAGGCCGCCGCGAACCATCTTCTGGAACACGCGCAGCTGTCTAACCTCGAAAGCACGGTCCATGGTGGTCCACTTGTTGTCCCATTCT
This sequence comes from Trichoderma brevicompactum, assembly GCA_003012085.1. NCBI lineage: Eukaryota > Fungi > Ascomycota > Sordariomycetes > Hypocreales > Hypocreaceae > Trichoderma > Trichoderma brevicompactum. The sequence continues at coordinate 68,134 of PXNZ01000182.1, read as the reverse complement.
GCCATGACGGCGAATGACTGGAACCCCTTCATTTGATCCAGAATCGTCTTGCTCGCTAAACGCCGGGCAGACTCTCGAATCTTGGGTGGACTCAGCCCCTTTGTGCCGCTCTCGCCGAGGGCTTTCATCTCGATGGGAAGACCGTGGCAGTCCCAACTTGGCCTATACATCACCCTCCTACCGGCTTGCACCTGTATCCTATTGATCGTATCCTTGAGAATCTTATTGATCGCATGGCCGGCATGAAGCGGGCCGTTGGCATACGGCGGGCCATCGTGGAGCACGAACGGGTTCTCCTTCGGCCTATTGCTCGCCTGCCATTGGTAAAAATTATCGGTGCAGTCGCGCAGGAGCTGCTGCTGGAACTTTGGATTCGGTCGAGCTCTAAACCTCGGGTTAGCAAGCTTATCTTGAACGTCGTCGATATCCCTCTTCCTGCAGAGAGCCAGCTTACGGGAAGCTTGAGCGGGGCAGCTTCAGCGTCGATTTCCATGACTTTGACATTTTCGTACCGAGACCATGCCGGACGGCTGGTACGCGCTGGGCCTGATGCCTCACTGGGCAAAATGCGACGTAATTGACGTCTTGTAGAATTGGCGACTCCCAGAAGAAACGATGTTTTTTTTTTTTTTTTCCTGCCTCAGCGATCTCGCGACACACCACCCCGCGCCAATTGCGATGCTCCAATTGGGTTCTACGGCGGGAGCTTATAGCGGCCTTGGACCCTGTTTTTAGTGGGTGACGCGGGGCATTTCTTGCGTCGTCCCCAGAGCCAGCCTCGATTACATCACTAGCGAATGAGGCGCGAGCTTTCCAACTCTTTTTTTTGGGCAACATTCACGCTCTCCGCGATACATTTTTTTCGTAGTAAATTGAAAACAAAAGGATGGCGCCCATACGCCGGTATCTAAGGATTACAAAGTACTCCGTTCTTGAATGCAGGATATACTTGGACAATCCGGCATTGGCACAATCATGGCTGCTAAATCCTCGAAACCCCATTCTTCCACAGGTCATTGAAGCCATCCGGCCGCTCGTGATACCAAAGCTCCGTGAAGAGAAGGAGAGAAGTAAAAAGAAGAGCACCAAAAAGAAGGCAATCAAGGACGTCATTGTAAAGGGTATTCTCTTCTCCCTCTCTCACACAGTATATGCGGATCTGGGCAAAAGGAAGGGGTCTAACAAGCCGGCAGATGATTTTGAGGTCTCCGTCTTCTTGACGGAAACCAACACACGGCACTCTCTACTCACAAAGCACAAGTTTTTCAGAGAAAAGGGTCCGTCCGCGATGCGGTCCAACGCTTCAAAGCTCATCGCAGAAACGAATGCAATTCCCATTGACGTTGACGCCCACGATTTCGCGCCAATCCGCATCGAGGAGGACAGCGACAACGAAGGCGTGGCGCTCAGCGACATTCCCTCGGCCAACACTCGCCGGCAAGCAAAGCGCCAAAGGAGCAACACCATTGAAGAGGAAGAAGACGACGACGACGATTCTGGTGAATTCGAAGGTGCCGACGATGATGATTCCGCCTCGGTTATTGATGTGGATTCCGACAGTCATCGGCCTCTGCCCAAACGCCTCAGGGGCCCCGTGAAACCGCCATCAGAGCAAGAGGGGCAGTTTCACGAAGACTACAAGAAAAAGCTCGCAATGGACGTGTCATATGAGGGATTCGCAATTTACGGTCGCGTCCTGTGTTTGATCGTCAAAAAGAAGGAGACACAGCAGAACCTTGGGGGCCAAGCGAAGATGGAAAATTGGATCACGTCAACGCAGATACCAGTCGGCGAAGATGCTGCATGACAAAACGAAGAGGGGGGGGATATTACTGATACTAATGCCAGAAATTATCGCATACTGAGTTGTTCGAAGCTGAAACATTGTTTGCGTCTCTCGTCATAGACACACAGCTTTCGCATAAACTATCCGTTTTGGGCGGCTGCCAATCATCCGATGAGGCAGTTTTCGCGTTGCGGAGACTGTGTAATCAAGCGCATATCAGCATGAACATCACCTTTTTTTTTTGTTGGGCAATGCGATGCAAAAATGCGACGAGGCCGTCAGACTACTTGTACACCATAATATTATAGCGCAGATGGGATATATGACCAAAGAGAAAGTCTTGACATCATACCGGGTCCATCGCGGTGATGGAGAAGGACCCTGAGCACATGTCTGCTGTTTCACAAAGTCCGGGTGACCCTAATATCCGTGAAGTAATAGATACGGAGTAACACGGGAATTGTTCTTTTCTCAGCCTCGGTATAACCGGGCAATGGATCAACAATCATCTGCTATCGCACCCCCATGCTCGACTTCAAACGTTTCAAACGGGCCATCCCGCATACCTTGCTCCGTATCTACTTGTACCAGGCACGGAAATGGTGGGGAAGAGCCCAGTCAATATCGCAAAATGGCGACATGTGCGGAGGATATACTGTTAGTAGTAATCGTCATTTAAAGAAAAAAGTCTCCATGTCACTTTTATTAATCTGTCGATTGACACGTCAGGCTTGACAAAGTGCCGCCCTGCCAAGGTGTCATTCTCCGTGTCTGATATTGAGAGGGCCTCCGGTGAGCGTCCGCATTGAATGCACTCCGTACGATAGGCAGGCTGCAAGCCTCGAGCGATGGGCTATCTCATAACAGAAAAAAAAAACGAGGCGCCATGATTGGCCCATAAACACACTCAGCCGGGCCGCGATTGATTAATTGCCTCGTCTTTACTCACCACGTGAGGCGTCGTGACAAGGCTGCGCCGCGTCTGATTGGTGTGTCGGGGTCCTGGAGCTGCCTGTTGACTATCTAGCCTGCAGCTGCTGCGTATGTGCATAGTCATCTATTTTGTCTTTTTCATTTGCATCGGAATAGATAACGTACAGGAAATTCGAGCAAGGATATTTCGGTTCAATAGATCATGTGCGCAATGCCCGAGTATGCGGTGGCATGTTTCCGTCACGACGAGTCATTGGTGCGGCATGTCACGTCACCGCAACTTGTCGTACTTTGTTCATGCCAAGTCCATGCCTGCCGCAGCCGCTCTGCCTCGGGGCGAGGTCGCGGTAACAGGTCGCAGCAGCGGTAAAAACGGTGGTGGTGGTGGTGGTGATATTGACAGATAGCGCCGAGCCGCAACAGCTCGGGCGCCTATCGTAAGACGCAGGAGCCAATATCCGTTATTGGCTACCAGGAGGAATTGCCCTGCGGCAGCACTCGGCACATCCCACAGTCCCCCATGGCAAGGACTGGGGGCGGCTGAGTCCAACGCGGCAGGTCGAAGACAAATATCCAGTGGGCATGCATCGTACGGCTTGCTTGTGCGTAGCATTGCAGGCCAGCAGCAAAGGGAGATGAAAGACCAAGACCAAAAAAAAAATAGACAATGGCAAGCCAAGGCCCTGTGTATGCATGGCCCCCGCAGAGGGGTTTTGCAGATTGAGCTTCTGGTTTGCCGAGAATACCGCGACCAATGCACAATGTGATGTACGGCATCGTTGCTCGCATGACAGGACGGAAGATCCATGCATCGCGGGAGGTACTTTGGGCACAAGTACCATCTTTTTTTGCGGCGGCGTGGTTTGGCAAAGCGTCGCGGCCGCCCGAATCCGCCGTTCCCAACTCCGTCCTGTCGACGATGCCGTATAGTCATAACTCAATCCTGCAGGCATCCCGCACGGCCTCCTCGCAGCTTCGAGCAAAGTGCGCGAGCTGAGCTGCGCTGGCAGTCTTAGTGCACGATGCTGTTCACGCCGGCCAAACAGGCATCAGCGCGCCACACCACCTCGGCGTGCCTCCCCCTCAGTAGCCGAACCCCAAGCTGAAGCCATCACGAACCGACCGTGGCTGCGGGCTAGTGCAAGCGTTTTCGCGTGTGAGTCGCATCCTGCCCAATGCCAAGGCCGTGAGATAAAGTTTATCGGAGGATCTCTGTGCCGAAGCGAGCAATCATCGTCGACAAAGGTTGCACCGGCCGCATCAAAACTGGATGGACTTTTGGAGACGCTTTGCAGCAATACGAAAGCTCTCTCTCTCTCTCTCTCTCTCTCTCTGTGTCCGTATTCGTACGCTCGCGGAGATTCGGCGGAGCCCTTTCAATATACATAACCTACCCTGTAAAACGCCAGTGTAACACAACACACCTTCTCCACGATCTGCCCACTTTATGGTGGTGATTCAGATATGTATGATGACATGGCCAGTTTTCTTCGTTTCCATAGGGCGTAAGTCTTTTTGTAGCGACGGCAAACGGACAGCAAACGGTTCGTTCGTAGGGCCATGTTAGTGTTGACGCCGGACTTGTTCCCCGCACGCTGTCGTCATATATCCCAAGCATAAGAGGGGTGCCACCACAAAAAGCTCAAATGCGACGACGGCGCAGCGCGCAGGACAGCTCAGCAACATATCCCTTCATCCGCGACGCCTCCGGGATTGTATGTACCTGGATACGTAGGTAGGTACTTTGCAGAGCTCGAACCAAATACGGTAGTGTGTCACCACGGCGAGAGGGCGCAATCCAACAAAGAGACACGGAAAAGCAACGGTGGGTGCGTTGTGGCTGCCAGATGGTCCGACAAAAAATCCTACACAAGATGAACCATCCCTTTTGACGGACGGCAAAAAAGGATGCTAATTAACCCAAAGAACCGCGAAACTCTAAAAAGGACTCCCAGCGCCCTGGATCGCTTCCTACCCCAACCAAGCAGCAGCCATTATTTGCTGGTGCTCCAAGGTGTGGCATCCCATCGCTGGCCCGGCGATCGCCAGGGGTTTGTATTTTGGGAACGGCTCGAAAAGCCACAGCAACCCCTGTCAACCACGTGGGATTTTGGTGGCTTGACGGCACGCCTCTCGTTGGTGGAGATGGGCTGGTCACAGCGCCGGTCGAGAGAGAAGCTCTCTCCACAGCCCTTCTTTACGGCGAGCGTAAAATGTTACAAGTAGTAAAAAGGAACGGGTTAGAGGCCTAATTGTTGGCGACCCCACCGCGCAGAGGGCACTACGACTAGTGTTTCGGGGGTTAATCAGCTTCCGACGTAAATTTAGAGAAATGAGTTGCTTCAATGCTGCTCAGATACCTTGTGCCTTCCAGCTGCCTGCCGACCCTCTTGTCTCCGAGCCGCGCTGGCGGGCGCGCCATGCTGACAGTGTTACAGTGACAGTAGATCTGCATCGCTCAGTCATGGCCGAGCGAGCCGGGTCCAATTACCAAGCAATGTCTTTGGTCGAACAATGGCAACCGTTTAAGCATGTAGCAGGCACAAAAAAAAATGCCTTGTTGATATTAGACAGCAGACCCGAGACAGAAAGCGGCAGGTGTGTCATATGTATGAGGAGACCAACGGCGGCACATCATGCAATGCGGCTGGATGCATCCTGGAGATGACGCTGCAGAAATAAACGGAACGCTTTATGGAGTACTACTGCTTGTACTACTGCTTCAAAGTCGTCCGCCAAGACAAAACGACGCGCATGCTTGTACACACCTCAGAATACACGGATACACATACTTACCGGCTAATCAGTCGATGAATCTGCACAGAGTGGGATGCCGTAGTGGCAGACGGGCAGGCGAGAGCGGTTCGGCCCCTTTCCAAGACCAATAGCGCATCCTCACAGGGCTCTATGCCAAGGTGCCTGGATTCAGCTTTCAGCCGTGTGAGTGGCTGCGCCGCCTTCACCAACTCTCCCGCGATTGGGAGCCGTGCGGCTGGAGACGAGGGTTCGCGAGGGAACACCCGCCGTCGCATCAGCGATGCGCTGCTATACTTGGTAGTGATGCTCGTCATCCTTGGAGTGGTGTACAAGTATGGAGCTACCCTCTGTATACAGGTATGCACATGTAATGTATGTCGACGGAGTACATGTAATCCTCCTGCAGCCAGCTGCGGGCGCCAACCGTCGCTGGGCAAGGGAGCGAATGCACGGCGTAATCCGTAGCGAGATGGAGGAACGATGCCTGACTCGTCCCAGCCAAACGGTATCACCCCCAAGACAAGGCTGAGCATCCTGAGGGTCCCCCGGCCGCAAACGCCCAATCATGACAACTGCGCGATGCAAGTATCGCAAACGCCTCAAGGATGCGCTCTCACGATTCCCAACCGGGCGGTACCTGCTGTGTGATGGATCGAGCTGGCGGCGCTGCTGCCAGCAAGACTGACGCAAGGATCCCCGCAATCATGGTAGTGATCATCTGACGATGGACCAGGGCCGAGTCGCAAATCCTACCATGCATGGTGGACAGCTGACCCAGGGAAGCTGTACCCCAGAGATGGCAGATTTGCAATAACCTGGACAAATCCATGCCGTATCTCTTGCTACCAACAGCTTCAGCCGCTCTGGCTAGCAAGGAGCTGCAGCTCGGTGGCTGCGCTGCCGCAGTGCGCGTTTTCGTACTTGTAACATTCTCCGTACCATCGTTGCCAGGTGTGCGATAAGCGGCCAAAATGGACGGCCACGGCCATGCCGCCTCGCCTAGCTGCCAAGCTTTTTGTCGGTTCGACCAACACGAAGAGCAGCGCAAAGGGAGAAAAAAGGAGAGAGAATGCCTGTTAAGCTTTTTCATTAGAAGGACAATGGAACGATTCGATGGCCAGAGCGTCCAATGATTGGTCGCACAGCAACCGAGCCTGCTCCAAGAAAAAAAACAGGGCAAAAAGGCACACACAGGGCTCTCGGGAAATGCGGAGGACAGACACGGCTTGGTGATTGGCGGGCGCCAGTTTGCGCTAGGACGGCCCAGAGGGCTGGGACCAGCAAAACGCCCCCCTGGAAGGGCTGGAGGGCCTGGAATTGGAACTGTCAACTTTCATCTTTTTTGTTTTGCTTGCTTGCGACGCTGCTCTTGGCTCATGATAGGGCTAGGGGCGATGCTACCCTCTGCTTACACGACGAGATCTGCTCAGCATCCCTCCGCACGGTAGGGCCGTCGCAGGGCCAGGGGAATACACGAAGCTCGCAAGATGCGCGCGCGCGCTGTGCGTCTCAGGAGGTGGCGAACACGGGCTTGTGACGGGCGTTGTTCGTGGTTGCTGTTGGAGTTGTTCCTGTCAGAAGCTTGCTTGTGATTAAAATGAGTTGTGACGGAGAGGTGATAAAGTAGAGCAGAGGGGAGGGGAGGAAGGTTTGAAGGTACCTGCATAGGGGCAAAACACAATTCGTCAATACTGGTAAAAAAACAAGCCACATGTCAGATTGGCAAAGGGGAACAGAAAGTCAATTGCGCATTACTCGCAAAGTTTCCCCTGGCACGTTTTGTGCTTGCTTGGGCTGGGTACCTAATAAGGCATTTGTACATCTGCTGTTACGGTACTCCGTAACAACGTTTTCCCCAACAAAAACTGAGATGATGTGGAAGCTCTCTTACTGCATACTACTTGTATTACTGCTAGCACCAGCACCCACGGCTCCATTTAGCCGCGATTGCCTCATCTTACGGTTTGTACTAGTAAGTAGTACAATTAAATTTTTTTTTTCTCCCTTTAGCACCAACACACCGGCAATGAATAATGACAAATAACTTTTTTCATATATTGATTAATATCGGTTTACTATTCATGACATACAAATGTAAAGGGAGATGAAGAGAAGCACAAGACCACCATGTGTGACTGCCTGTTTCATATTAGCCAGACAAGATGAAACGGCGAAATTGTCGATGCTGGCAGATCGAGAACGAGCAAAAAACCTCCTTCGAGGTCGCACCTCAGCGTCATGATCTGTCGTAATGAACTCCTGCTCCACACGTAATTTTGTCTTGCATCAGCGATTTCCGAGACCTTTTTTAGAGAGAGGGGCCGGAAATGGTAGTGCTAATCTTGGGCCCACCCCAGTTTCGGCACAGAGAGAGACAGAGGGACAGAGAGACAGAGAGACAGAGTGAGAGAAAATAGTACGGCACAAGAATCTGCCCGCAGCTCGATCAATTCGAAACGGCGGTGTACTACGGTGTACCGGACTTGGTGTTTGTGTGTGTGTGTGTGGCAGCCGGGCATGTGGGATTTGCCGATTCGGTTGATGCCATTTTGGGAGATTGGGAGGAGCGCTAGTCGTGAGACAAGTTGAATCAAGCGATATCACGAACAGCGGCGCCCAGCCTCTAGCTCGATGCACACGGCACTACACGTGCTTCAATACGGAGCACCTCGTACTGCATGCATTCCTTCCTTCCTGCAAGGCGGATCCTGCGGGTACTCCTCAAGGAAGGATTCTGCCAAGGTTGATACAACTACCCGGTAGGCAGTTTGTAATACTATGCACATGCCGCCTGGTTGCCGGGTAGGAGGCATCATGAAGATCGGGGGTTGGCGCTATACACAAGGCGTTTCCTCTTGGTCTATTTACAAAGTAACCAGCCTAGCACTTGAATCCTTTATTTCAAAAGGAACTATACTAGTGCTGCTTGAGTAGTACGAAGCACACCGACTGCCGATCTGTCAAAAAGGTAAGACTGCCTGGACGCCTTTTCCAATACATGCTAGTAGTAGCACTATGAAGAGATGGGTATAGTAGTTGGAACATAATTAAAAAAAAAAAAAATTAATGGCGGAACCAACAGTTGCCGAAGAGCCTACTATACTGAGACATTGGAATACCAAAGCCTAGCCCGTACCTCGTATGCGCACAAACACGCCAGAAAAAGAACATGTCTAGTCTTTTTTGGCCGCCAAGTCATTATCTCGCATCACATGCGAATACGTGCAGACGAAAATAGAAAGGGCGGCAAATAAAATAATAATAATAAGAAGAAGAAGACGAAGAAAGCAAAAGCCCCAGAACTGAGACAGGCAGATAAGCAAGGGCCCTGTCTGCCTATCAGGCAACAGATGATGGGCCTATGCACACATCCACCCGTCAAATAGGACGATCCTAGGTTCGAAAAAGAAAAAAAAAAAAAACTGGCCAGGTACCCGTTCTGTTCGCGGGGTGGCTCAGACACAAAAAAGGATGACGCCTTATCCGACTTGCCGACAGCCCTGTCATGTATCTTGTCTGAGGCGAAAGAGAAAAAAAGGGTACAAAGTACGGAGTACACTTGTAGCTTGCCCCGTGCGCTGCCCTTCCTCTCGATAGGTGGGCTCAGCCAAAAAGGTGATTCGATGTTTTTTCCCTCCTCGACTCATCTTGGATTAAAAGGACAATGCCCGGATATATCCGGAGGCTCAACTTTTTGCCCTGCCTGTTGACCTAGGGTGGGAGTGCCCACTCTTGCGATAAGGAACGGTTCTCTCGCCAATTTTGCCCTTTTACCCTTTTTTTTTTTTTTTTACTCAAGGACCCTTGAAAGGTAAAATGGGGATCATTTACGGAGCATTTTTGCCGTAGGGCATGTACGTACAAAGGGCTCCGGTAGTTTGTGCAGCAACAACAACAACACAATAATGCGAGGTGTCAATAACACTAGCCCTAACGCAGGCCATGTTCACGATGATCCTGGGCGAATTAGTGATAAATGCCCATGGGAAATTTCACAGTTTGGGCTGGCGCAAACAAAAAAAAAGCAAAGAGCACAACATCACATAAAAAAAGAGGACCCCTATGATTTCATCGCTGCTCCCCCCCCGCCCCGAATGACTCTTAATTTGGAACGTGCATCGATAGACACATGCATGTGCTCAGTGTAATTTATCCCCCATTTATCACAGGCCCCTTGTCAGTCTGAGATTTCTGAGCGGTCGGGCTATTTTTTCTGGCGGGAAACGAATGCTCCGAAGAAAAAAAAAAAAAACCTATCCCTCAACACCAAGACATTCCCCACAGTTTCTCCAATCCAAGGGTGTGAGTGCTCTGGATTTCAGTGTACCCCATATTATTGGAAATGGCTAAATCGGGTACTACTGACTGACTGACAGCTCAGCGCATCAACTCGCATGTCGAAGCTGCCATGTGAGTCATGCCCAGCCGCATGTTGAGGCCCAATGGTCAAGCTCGACATCGACGGTGCAGGGATGTCGGTGTTAGTCGCCTTCGCACAGAGATTTGAGAGAGAGAGAGCGAGAGTCATGGCTGACGGCGAGCCATTGAGCGGACGACTCAACCATCCTATTCCCGGTCTGTGGGAATTTGTCAATAACGTGGTAAGGTAAGGCTGCAGGATTGTGTGGGTGAAACGGATTTCTACTGGCTGGCGGCGTGAACGTGTAAGAGAAAAGAGTAAGAACTGTAACACAATAACGGGGGCATCTCGCCCAGGCAAGCCTGATGTGACGGGCGACATTTCGACACTAAAACACGGCCAACGCAAAGCACATCACCACACCTTTTTTTTGACCGTCAAAAAGTCCATGTCATCATGGAGTTTTTTTTTCAACCCGGCTCTTGTTTAGCTTATTTTGGGTCCGCGGCGGTCACGAGCACCAAACGGGCCGTGGGGGGATCCATCTTACTGACTTGCCGCCGTTACCAAAGCCTCGGGCGGGCTCTATGAAATTTTTTTTTCTTATGCTGTCTCTTTTCCCCATCGTTGGCCATTACCGCAAAAGGAAGCCGATTGCCGACTTTCACGTCAGTTGTGCTGACCGAGGTCTCGGCTCTCCGTCCCACAATGCGGTGAGTAGCGAGCTAGGCGCACGGAGGGTGCTTGAGTCGTGATGCTGCCTGTAAGTGGGAATTTTGGGTTCGGTCTCTTGCCGTTTGGCATTGAAGAGGCTCTTGCTAGTTCTGAAATTGGCGTATTACATTAGGCTGAGAAGGAAAAAAAGAAAGAAAAAATTAAGCACTGCTTTAAGATTCTTGTTTGGGTAAGTAGCTCTCGGATTGGGTTGCATCCAGAATCGGCGATGGCATCAAACAGCACAAAGAGGAGTGCATCTAAGCGCCCACCAGCATCAATGCTACGTCGGAGAAGGCTCATTCAGCAAAAAAGCAAAAAAACACCCTTGACAAAGGCCAAACAAAAAGCACCGTTTCACACACTCGGCGATGACCAACCAGGGTAAAAAACCGTCCAGCATCGGAGGGCAGCTGACAAGAGACGAAGTCCAAAAACCCGTGCCCCGCAAATCGCGATCTGCTTCGAGGCAGCCCTGCAGATCACCCAGAAAAGAAGCAAGCATCCTGATCAGTTTTTGTGGCCTCTGACGTCGTACTCGTACTATGCGCATCTACACCGTATCGCTGCATTGAGACCGCCATGTATTTTGTAGGAGAAAAAAAAAAAAAAACTGGGGTTTCGAGTGACCGAACGAGGCCCATAATCGGGTATCAAAAGACCTAATTTTTTCTCTTTTGCTTCCATTGCCTCGTAGCGCTGCTCCATATTATCCACCGGCTTCATGCAAAGCAGCTTTTACCGCCTGGAACGCGAATTCTGGCGGTCAACAAGAGCCAGAATTCACTGCAGATATCCATCGGATTACCGGTCGGGGTCGGACCTCGACGAGGCTCCAAAAACAGCAGGGGCCAAGACCGCCAAGCCGCGCCTAGACTGGGGCGATTCTCCCTTGGAGAGGCACCTGATCACTTTTTTTCCTGCACGCAGCGTCTTGTGTGTGATTCGCGATATTCCCACTGCTTGTATGAATCACACTCGCGCGCGCACACATGCACACACACACACACACATTTTCAGAATAATGACGAAAAAAAGAGAACCAAACGGGCCAAAATTGGATTGCCTGTGGTCAGAAAACGGAAAACCCCTGTCTCGGAGCCCTTTTTTGCCCTTTTCTCATCTTCGCAGCCTCAGCTCTGCATGGTCCGTCCGGGGGCTGGGCCACGATGCTACTGCCACCACTATCAGGACTAGCAACAGCATGCAATTTCACAAGTGGCCCTGTGCCCCACGATTTCTCGCACCCTTATTCCGTATCTGCTCCGGCGGTGGTCATGGCGCCGGCTGAAAACGAGGGTGAGATGGACGAACGGTCCTGTGAAAATTAAGCAAAGGATGAAACGTGCTAGCCTTCTCCACACTTGGTGGCAGGAATAGAAGGATGGCAAATTTCGGCACTAGAAAAGTCGGGCTTCCAGAAGCCTTCCATACGGTGGAGCCGAGCTTCTGGGCGCTCCGTTAAGGAGAAGCTTCGAAAACGGAGGAGAGTGGGCCGTGCTTTGATGATGGGCCTGGGGGGGCCAGGCGTACGGAGAAGTGCGAAGTTGCTAGCCTGTTCCCAATCGGTTCGCACGCCCGAAAGAGGGCGCGTGGGAGAGTCGAGATTTGGGGGTACGAAGAGGCAAAATGTTTTGGAATTAGGTACATACATACGAGTACGGCGCTACGTGGAGTTGTACCCGTCCAAAAAAAAAAAAAAGACGACACGTCTTACACCGAAAAAAACTAAAAAAGAGTTAAAAAAAATTGAAACCAAGAGGGCTCCAGACTGCTGCAACAAGCCAGTGTTGGAAAACGGAAAGGGGGGGCTGGAAAGGCAAAAGGCCGCCCAGCTAGGCAGGCTGAGAGCAATCTGGACCTGCTTGGCTGCCTGTCTGTGCAAGCAAAGCAAAACAAGGCAAAAGGTGGTAGGCGGCAGACAGGCTGCAACTGCAACTGCAACGAAAGGTAGCAGTACCTGCAGACGGTTGCAAACACCGCCAGATTACGGTGGGCGGTGGCCAGCTGTGCGAGTACCGGTCGGTACCCCCAGCACGGCGGCGCAGAATGCGAGCGTTACGAGCTGCTGCCAATGTGCGGCAGGGCAAGGGAGAGGCTGCGGGTGGTGCAATTTGCCAGCTCAGCAGCGCTGTGGCAGCCCCAAATAAAACAAAATAAAATAAAAAAAAAGCCACCTCACCGTTTCGCATCTATCCTTTACAGTACATAGCTAGCAGTCACCTATCGTCCTAGGCTCTCGTCTGTCTCTCTCATCAAAATCCCACCGCCCTCCCTGCATCGCCAGTGGCCAGACAGGGGCCCCGGGCTGCAGGGATCAGGGCTCGACAGCGCCTCCCCCCCCTTGTGCCTGTTTCAATTTCCTACCTGGCCCCGCTGGGCTGCTGCGTCACCGCGACCGGGGTTGGATCAGCTGTGAGAAGCGCCCAGCATGATCCGTATCGAGCACGGGCACACGGGAAGGGCTGCCATTTTGCGGTCTGGGTTTCTGCCGACCAAGAGGTACAAGCCCCGCTGGTACTCGCGCCAGAACTAGAACTGGGCTGACGTATGGACTCCGTACCGCTGCAATGCCTGGTACGTACCGATGTACCCAAAGCCTTCCGTGATCCTCCCACTCCCCTAGGCCCCTGGCGCTGCGCTACGGCTCTCTCGTCAGATTTGCCTTTGCCTTCCAAAATACATAAGGACACTTGCCCTCGCCTCTCCCCACGAAACTGTCTACTCTCCAGATCACCAGCATCAAAAGGATAAATCCAAGCAACTACTTTCTACTACTCAAGTCATCCAAAAGCTTTTAGCTTACACTTGCTACTGCAATCCATCTGCCTATCCTCTTCTCGATCAACCACCACTTACACGGGACGTCGCCTCTTCCGCCGTCCTCAACACCAAACCAATCAAGCTCTCACAGCTTTTCTATAAACACACTCAACCTCACAATGCCTGCCCAGCGACCTTCTCACCTTCCTCCCTGCCCGGGTCCCCCACCCAGCCGACCTCTTCCTCCTCTGCCCAAATGAGTGCCGTTGCTCTGAGGGAAACACTATTTCGACTTCAGACAGACGCAAATCTCCTTGGCTGAGCTTCTTCTTCGTCATGGTTATCCGGATCTACACACACATACATACAAACACACACAAGGTTCTCAAATCATTTTTGCTTTAAACCGCGGCCCGATGCTTCTATTCCTCTTTGGCTTGAAGCGCAGGGTGCCAGTCGGCAAAGGGAAACAACAATCGCGAGCAATCTGCTATGCGGAGCGGATCTGTGCTGCACGTCACCACTCTATTACTACTCCGTAATATCAAAGTCCTCTACCGCTGCGGGGCTGGGGGCATGACATGGCACAATCTACATGCGACCTGCTCTCCCGAGCTGGCCTTGCATATGGATATCCTTTGGGGTCATCTGCTTTTCACTGCTACGGCCGAGATGCAGCAGCAACCCCACCGAGCCCGGCGTGTCGACATCGAATCACCAACCCTGCTCTCATCGGCTTTAATCAAAGACAGCCTGCTCAACAAAGACAACCGTCATAGCCGCCAGCATTCGCCAGAGGCCCCACCATTCTCTCAACGCTTGGCCACATGACGGGCTGCGTTTATCTCTCTCCACATCGTCCTCGCTGGCTCGAGCGGATGCTTGCACATCTTTCTTTTCAATCTTCGACTTCGCTTGTGCGGTGTTGTGACGCAATCTCATTAACACGCTCTCTCTTTCTTAATACTATGTAATACTTCCGGATACTTTTTTTGTTCTTTACTTTTTTTTCTTTGGCGTTTCGCATTCTATTTTCACGTCTATGAAAGGCGGAGGGGAGGGGAACACATCAACTGGCATTGGGAATTGGAAAGGGAACTACTTGTACATTACTACTAAGGAGCATTCGTGGGTGCGTCGCGGAATACCCTGGGATGTTGACGACCTTTTTTGGGCTTGGGATACGATGGGCAGAGTTAATGATTGAAATGTGGGATTTGAAACTACCTCTTTTTTTGCCCCGTCTGGCAATCATAGACACTACAATGAAACTTGGCAATTTCCTGCTGCAAACAACTCAATTCGTCTTCCACTGCTACGTGATTTCCCTTGTCGCTTGTCTTGGTGCTATGATCTTTGTTGGGTGATCGTCCGATGCGCAAAATGACTTGTCGCCTGTAATTTGAGACAAGTATGGGGCATGTTTTATTAACCAAAGACCAGTGCTACGTTCCGCATTCATCTCGTGCCCGCTGCGCCTCCAGAAATACCACCTGGCGCAGGCAAACTAAACAAGAAAGCTAGGTGGCCCTATCTCCGAAGGGCGAAAGAAGACCCTGGACAATGGACGATTCTATTTTGTAAATCACTCAGATCATGCCAAGACATTGATTCGCCCTCGCTGCCGTGCTCCGTGCTCCCGTCCACACGCATACGAGTACGGAGCAAAGAGAGAGAGAGAGGAAAACAGGCAATGAGCCAAGATGAGAAACAGGCAGGTGTTGCGGACAACGAGCGTTTCCGGACTCCGTGCGATTGCCCTCTTTCCCGTGGCCCGGGGGTGGCTGGGAGGGTCTCTTCAAGGCATGTGGGGGAGAGAAGGGCAAAAAAAGGGACTTTAGAGAATCGATTCGTGTTTTTTTCCTTTCTGTCTCCTAGTCTTTCGGCCGAGGCTATCACGGGGAGGCCGCCGTGGGCCAATTTTTTTTCCCTCCCTCTGTCTTCACCAAGTCAGACATCCGAAACAAGATACTTTTGTCGAAAATTTGATTTTGACTGCCGGGCTATTTTTGAGTTCAGCTTGCTAAGTGGACGCCCTTGGAGCTGAATAATGTCGGGATACCCATGTCTTCCTTGGACGAGATGAAGAATCAATACGATGCGGTGAACGGTGGTGGAGCGGACTAGCACGACTTTCTAATCGAAGCTATCTCTTGACAGAAAAAAAAATTCTCCCATTCTTTCCGGGCTTCTAGTGGGAGAAGTACTAGTAGTAGTGCTATTGTTTTTTTTTTTCTTCTTCTTCTTCTTCTTCTTTGTTAGACTACCGCTAATAGCTTTTCCCGCTTCTGGTGGCGGTGCCAACTGGGGCTCTTCTGCCTTTTTTTTTTCTTCGTTCCTAATCGGTAGTGCCCATTCGAGCTACCACAGCCTATATCGGACATGTGTTTTTTCTTTTTCGTCTCTAGCCTTGGTATTCATGACTCGGGGGATGTCACGATGGGCTGTGTTTCTTTTGATATTACTTTGCTTATACTATATTACGCACCACGCCCCCAATTAGTTGAAGTTTGGTTGGTCTAGATTAATTTACCACCTGAATGCTGCGCCTGTGGCGAAAAACAGTACAAGTGGTAGAAGTCGCAATATTAAAATATGCACGACTTAGGGGGTGTAGTGGGAATGGATGAAGTGCGCGTGGTGTCTTTCAATGTAATACGCCCAAACGGTAAATCTATCGATACTACTATGCGCTGCTCATGTAAACAAAAACAACATCCAGTTACGTATTTAGAGTTTCAGGGCTTGATCTTCAGGGGTTTTCAGCAAAAGAACAAAGACAGGGGGGGAAAAAGTGTAAAAGAGAAAAAAAAAAACAAAGTCCTGATGTAATACGCATGTTTACCAATTGTACGAAAGTAGCGAGTACGCCGTTCGCAGCGGGAGTCGCACAGGCATCAGCAGCGCCCGCCAAGTAACCTGTACTCCCACCCCCAGTTGCGACACAACTCTGCAGCTGCGATAAAAGGGCCTAGAGCACACATGGGTTGGCCGTTTTTGGTGACACCGTCGTCCAACTACAGCAGGAACCCGTCCGGTTCTTTTTTACTTTTTTTTCTCCTTGCTTGCAGCTCTGATTCTGAAACATTTCGCCACCTCTAGAGCCCTTTGGGGGAGGTGCGCAAGCGTTTTTGGCTGGGTAAATTGCGATGCGTTGCTACTAATGGCTTGAGCCTGGCCAATCCAAATCCAGGCCGACGGAGATCCCGCTGCTTGGGGGGGGAGGGGGCCAAGTTGCAGCTGCAGCTACAGCAGTGTGTCTCAGGCTGCTGTAACTCCGTGCTCCGTTTTCTGTTAGCAGCGCATCGACTGGGTATCAAAGCAGCGATTTGCATCTTGTCGAGACGCAGGAGAGATCACGTGCTGTCGCGCAGCTGAGGCCTCGAACCGCTGCGGCTGGACAGCTGCTTGCCACGTATCCCGGGCCTTAATATCGCGAGGCCTGTTCCCAAGACCCAAGGGCCATGGCCGCCAGCTCAGGACGACGCTTGATCCAAGCGATGCGTGAGTCAAAGGAGCCTGATCGATGAACGAATGATTGACACGTTCCCCTTGCCTTTCAGCTGGCAAGGATGCCGTTCAAAGAGGCGTCGCGATGGACTCGTACCACAGGTGCACCACATGACCCTTGCGTTTTGCCTGGTGCAGACCGGCGGTGTCACCTCTAGGTATCATCTATGACGAATTGTGCACCATCGCTAAAAGGATTCTGTGTTTTGAAAAGAGCATTATGCGGTACTCCGCAGCGTTTTCCCTGGGCGCGGGCGCGATGCATCCGACGATTCTTTGGAACAAGCACCCCAGTCTGACACGCATGGCCCCAAGACTTGCGCTTTGCCTCGACAACGGGCTTAGGGATGAGGTAAGCTTAAGCTCCGTTCATCCTTCGTATGTGCAAAAGCGCGTTTCTCTATTGAGATTAAGATATCTTGGCATGATATTTTTTGTGATGTGTAACATACCTTAACGTCTTTATGGTTTCCGTCCTGTCAGGGGTCCCCCAGATTTCCTTCTCGCTCTATCAAGCCACTTCACATGCGAAATGAGGGCACTTTTTTTTAGCTGTTGATCCGTTTATCCTCTAGCCGTTGTAGTTGCCGAGGCGTAGCGATTTCGTTATCTACCTTATGTAGCTAATTATCATGTAAGTGGTAATATCTTGCGACGCCATGGAGAGATACGAGCCATTTCGGTAAGGAATCATGGCAAGATTCGATGCTGATGCTTTCGGCTAAGTGCTTGCAGCGTCTGAGACTCTTCGTCGTAATTGAATGCCACATTCGATGGGGTTTCTCTTTTGAGAGTAGTGGTTCTTTTACACTGTCGTCTATTTGAGAGCAGTCTGATGAACTTGAAAGGATACTTTGTGCTACGACCTGAACTGGTGAGGTTCATATTGGCACTGATAATAGAAGCACACTAAGGGCATACTTGGAGCTTGGTTGATCTTAATTCCGCACAGGTAACACATAGTCTAAAGGCCTGTTGTCTGGTTCCTAATCTTGTTAGACTGCATTCTCTCCACAGGAGTGCCATCAATTGTAGTAACCACTTGGCCACAACGGCAGTTGTTGTCTTGCTTGTAATGATGCAATAGGGGAAAGTCATTCTTAATTATTACCATCGCAAATAGATAGAGTATTCTGTCTAAAATTGTTTTTTTTGGAGGCAAATAATTGGGATGCTCTGTGCTACCCTTGGATCGAGATCAATTCTGCAATGTAAGAGTCGAATACCCTCCATGACTTAGGTCAAGCTGAGCCCAAACATTGAAGGAATTGGATCAGTCTTACGAAAGTTATGTATTTTTGTTAATATGTCTGTTACCTTGGTTTGATGTACTCAAGAACAGCATTGCCTCTGCTATGACACTGTTACATCGATTCGATATAAAGGTTTTCAAGACCCATGTAACTCTCTGGATAAAAGCTCGTAAAGCCAATTATAAGTATGACTTTTATTATTAAGTCACTTTATTGAAGATAACTCTCTACTTTGAGATAGTTGGAATATGCGATACTGCCTGTCTGAGCGACACTATTAGCTACTGCTTCTACTTGCTTCTAGTAGATAGGATTGATTGAGCGGCTTGCTGAGATTTAGTGAATGATATTCAGAGATGGGTTTAGCGCATAGAACGTGATTGGGCATTCCATGAAGTGGTTCGCAGGAATGCCATAGTCGAATAATCTGTTAATACTGAATATTGACCAATCCAGTCAACGCCAGCGGAATAGGCCCTGTATATTTCAATGCATCGGGGCCATACGCTGGAGGCATTTTGCTTCCTGGCATTGAACCCGGTATGGATCTCATCCTGTCTGCAACCTCTACTTGAGTGATGCGCGACGTCGCCTTATTCATCAAGGCTATAACCTTGATCTGGTCCAAGTCTTTAATAGCCACAGACGGGCAGTATTGCATGCCTCCATCTTTAAGGGGAGGGTTACCTTTAATAAGATGACTTATTTAATAATAAAGTCATGCTTATCGATTAGTTTTATAAGCCTTTGTCCAGAGAGATATATAAGTTTTGAAAACCCCCATGTTGTGATATGCAATCGGTGTAACGGGCTATAGCAGAGGCGATGCTGGATTGCTGAATATTCGCTATTATGGATTGTCAGACAAGTGGAATTATTTTGTCGGATTGTTTGAGTCAATCGGACGGCTTCGCTGTGGATGATGCATTGAACGATGCCTAGAAATGAAGGCGAAACCCAAGGCGATGTTGAACCAAGATCCATTGAACAGAGTTCTTAATCCTGTCAATTCTTGCCCATATTACATTACATGTTTAATACAATAAATACCAGTCATCAAGTCGCAGCGAGTCGTTCAATCAATCCTATTCCGCTACTAGAAGCAAGTAGAAGCAGTAGCTGATAGCGGCGCATCTCGAAAGCGCATGAGTGGAGTCGTCAGAATAGTGGGTCGGTGGATTAAACCTTTCTTGGGAATTGATGCCTTGCATTTTCAACATGAACATAACTACTGTACTAGCCATCTGGCATATCGACAATCTCAACCATCTTGCCATAACAATTATTCGCCATCACGCCATCACGCCATCAATTCCTAGGGGTATTTACGACAGTCTCATCAAAAGCTCACAGTTTTGCAAGCTGGCGCGGTAGTTTCTGCCTTGTGCAGACGTCATTAGTTCTAGTGTGGCCGCAGAACAAGTACTTCGTACTTTGTCTCAACCATGCTGGATCTTCATGTCTGGGGTCCGGCGTTTGGCCTGCCGTCCATTGATGCAGAGTGTCTAGCCATCATAACATACCTTCACAATGCACTGCCTGCCTCGTCGTGGCGCCTCATCCCCAGCAATGATCCCGCCATCAGTCCATCGAGTAAGTCATCAACCCCATATAGCAGCAGTAGCCGTGGTCATACCCGATTCGGATGCTGATACTCAGTCACAGATCTCCTACCAGCATTGAATCACGATGGCAACTGGACGAGCGGCTTCCAGCCCATCGTTCAATATCTGGCATCAGTAGCTCTCTGCGACGGCCTGGACGAAGCGCTCAGTCCCATCCAGCGGGCAGACAACGTCGCTTACAGCGCCTACCTAAGCGCTCACGCAGGACCTCTTGTTGATCTGTCACTCTACGTCTCAGCGGCTAATTGGGCGACTACCACAAGGCCCGCATATAGCTCGCTGCTATCTTTTCCTCTGACATGGACAGTCCCGACATTGATCAGATCAGAAGCCATCAAGCGCGCAGAGCATCTCGGCCTGGCCGAGCTGGACAGCGATTTCGATCCCAATGGTGGCCTTCATCTGACTGCTGGGAGGGATGCCCTGCCTGAGACGTTCCGACGGCATATTCCTCTGATGACGAAGAAGACTGTCCGAGAGGAGATGACGCCGGAGCAAGCTACGGCAATACGGCTGTTTAGCCTGACAGAGGATTGCCTTATGGTGCTGAATGATCTCATACAGGAAAAAGATGAAGAAAATCCTCGGTTCTTCACAGAAACCGCGGTTTCCTCGCTGGATTGTTTGGCATTTGGGTACCTCGCTCTCATGCAGAAGCCAGCCGTGCCACGATCATTCCTTAAAGACTGGTTAGAACCAAAAACTCCCAGATTACACAAGTTCGTCGACTCTATGCTTGCTAGTGGCATTGCCGGACGAGGCGATCTCCCTTGGGCAACTCCTGATCCTACTTCCGTCGTTCGCTTCAGCGGCCGCATCCTTGATTCAGTCTTGCGCCATCTTCCAAACCTAGGCGAGCAATACACGGCGGAGATGCGTCGCAGGGCTGAACAGCAGACGAAGGGCCTGGACCAGAGAGCCCTGATATTAATCATGGGCGCAGTACTCACTGGCTTGGCGACGGGCTATGGATTCCAGGTCTATAGGGCGATGCAGCCGTTTGGGGCATCAAATCAGTCATGGCAACCCAGGCGGTCGCGGACAAGGCTGAGCGAATTTGGACAGCTGGGGACTATGCTAAGCAGTGCCATGGGCCCCTATCAGTCGGTACCGAGTGGTCTTGATTTGGGAGCTCGAGATCGTGGAAGACTAGTGGAAGTAGATTCCGAAGTGGATTAATAAAATAAAGCAATATAAGCCATTGCTAATATTATTATAATTAGATGATTTCTCTTGCGCTGTGACATATGCTATACTTTCCATGAGCTGCCCTTACTACTATCGTGTTTATACATCTAATTCACCAAGGATATCCCATTCATTTTATATCTATTATTCCACTGCCGTGGTAAGCGTACGCTATATCTGTCGAATCTCCTTGCCGACCATCTCAGGCCTCTCCACTTCCCACTCATCTCTCAAGACTGCAAATGTCAAGTCGGATACAAACAAACTCTGGCCCAAACTCCACACCAGCGTAATGGCGTAAAAGAAGTTGGCGTTGCCGCTACCAGCATATATCCATAAATGGTAAAACGCAGGGCCGAGAAAGGTCGCATAGAGCATAGTCGCCGAGGCAACGTATGTGTATCGCATAATGGGGTATAAGTGCCGGAATAGCGCCAGCATGGCGAGGAACAAGCTCGTGTCCGAAATGGACGGGTAGGGCTTGAAGACGGCGAAGATGCCCAGAAGGATCGTCAAAACGGCCAGAGGCTGGGTACGCAGTCGGATGGAGAGGCCTCCAACGTAGATGACGAGGTGTAGCCAGAAGACAGCGACGAAGAAGGCTCGGAACGAGTCGAATATCTCAATGAAAAAGTACCACCATAGCCCAACGTTGGGAGTTAGGTCGGACAGGGTGAGTTGAATGCCATATGTTCGGGCTAAAAAGTCCCATGAGTTGCCTGTGAGTGCAAAGGACATGGCTAATAGCAGGGAGATGCAGCTAGTAGCAATCAGAACAGCTCTGATTGAGAATTGGATGGCGGAATCGACACGTCGCTTCTCCGATTGGCGGTCATAGGCGAGGAGAACAAGAGGCGGGAGTAGGAGAAGCGGGTACATGGAGAGGTAGGAGGCGAATGAGATGGCGACCATGGCGTTGAAGGGAGAGCCAGAGAGGGCCTTTGCAATGGCAAAGAGGATTGCGCAGTTTGTGAATACGCTGGTTGACCGGCCAATGCAGGTCGCTATGGTATACGGATTGAATAAGAAACTGCGCGGTCAGGTTAGCAACGGTTCGTCTTCCCCAGGTTTCTATTCATATATATATGGGTTGCCTTACGCCGCAACTACTAGAAGCCCCGAGGACCTCTTCGCTCGCCGAGGAGATGTATAGAGTTTCGATTGGCCAGCCTCGCCCGAATCCGATATTCTGAGGAGCGCATATGCGCTGAGAAGATCCACAAGGATGTATAGTAAAGATGTAAAGATGGGCCAGGTCTTCACGTCTGGGAGCAGCGAGAATAGAGGGAGTAGCAAGGGCGCCTGGTGGAAGACACCGCCGTCGTAGGGCCAAACATTATGGTTGTATAAGAACAATCCCTCTTGCACTATGTAGCCAGAAGCGGAACAAGAAATAGTCAGCGCATCAAACTCAATGCCATGTCTCTGCGATGGGGTTTGCGCTGCGCCTTACGTCGTTTGAAGCTCGTGACGGGGGTTGAGATCTCGACGCGGCCGGTCAGCAGGTCGGGCAGGCTGGGGAATGCGGTGAACAAGATGAGCCTCAGCAAGGCAGCGCCAGCAAAGACGCCGACCTTGCTCTGCAAAGTCATGGTGGTGGAGGTCGACATGGCATCTCCTAGGCCATATTGATATTGGTGTTGATATTGAAGCTTGGTAGGTTCGGGAGGGCTGACCAGGATGGAGGCCACTTGGCCGCAGTACGGCCTGACTGGCCAATAGCATTAGCGCTGCTCCGCGCAATTACTGGCGTTCTTTGGCATGCTCAGCGCTGCTCTACAGGCGGTCGTGACAGTGGCTTGTGAGTGGCTTGAGTGGGTTGGGCGGTGAGAGCGGGTGTGCGGGCTAGTCCAGTTACGGGCGCCGGGTTGGGCGGTGGCGCATGGCATTAAAATTTCCAGCTTGGTAGGAAGAAAAAAAGTTCAAACAATTGGCGATTTACTGCCCCGCGGTCCTTTTCTCACAGAGCATCAAAAGCCTGCTGATACCAAATCGCCAACAGTCAACACAATGGCGCGGATAAAGAAGAAGGGACAGGCCGGTGCGGCCAAGAACTTCGTGACGCGAAACCAGGCGATCCGAAAATTGCAACTTAGTCTTCCCGACTTCCGCAAGCTCTGCATCTGGAAGGGAATCTACCCTCGAGAGCCTCGCAGCAAGAAGAAGGTCTCAAAATCTTCTACCGCCTCGACGACCTTTTACTACACCAAAGACATTCAGTATTTGCTTCATGAGCCGCTGGTGCAAAAGTTCCGCGATCACAAGGTCTTGGAGAAGAAGATTTCAAAGGCATTGGGTCGAGGAGACGTCAGCGATGCGGCTAGACTCGAGAACAATGCAAGCCGACCAGAGAAGACTGGAAAGCCGACCTACACTCTGGATCACGTTGTCCGCGAGCGCTACCCGACGTTTGTTGACGCATTGAGGGATCTGGATGACTGTCTCTCCATGCTTTTCCTCTTTGCAAACCTGCCCTCGACCTCCATGGTGCCCGCCAAGATGATTGCCCGTTGCGAGCGATTGTGCCTCGAGTTCCAGCACTACCTCATCGTCTCAAAGAGCCTCACGAAATCTTTCTTGTCTATCAAGGGCATCTATTACCAGGCAAACATCCAAGGTGAAGAGGTTCTGTGGCTGGTTCCCTACAAATTCAACCAGAGAATCGTCGGCGATGTCGACTTCCGCATTATGGGAACCTTCATCGAGTTCTACATGACGCTTCTCGGCTTCGTCAACTTCAGACTTTACACTTCAATCGGCCTCAAGTACCCACCCAAGTTTGATGCTGTCAAGGATGAGAACGCTGCCGAGCTGGGTGCCTTTACCCTGGAAGGCAAGACCCTGATCGGTGGTGAGGAGCAGAAGAAATTGGAGGACGTTGCTCATAAGCCGGATCCCAAGGTTCAAGCTGCTGTCAACAAAGTTCTGAAGAGCATCACAAACGGCGAAGCAAATGGCGCTGCTACTGAAGAAACTAAGCTTGGAGACAATGACGAGGTCGACCAAGATGCAACTGGAGCTATTGACAAATTCGAGCCAGCTGCTCCGGGAGGCGACCTCTTACCCCAGCCATCCTACAGCGGCACTAGCCCCAACTCCCTCTTTTCAAACTTCACAATTTACCTATCCCGTGAGACTCCCCGTCAGCCACTCGAGTTCATCCTCAAGTCATTTGGCTGCAAGCGTGTTGGTTGGGACGCCGTGCTTGGCGGTGGCGCTTTCACAACAAATGAGCTAGATCCATCAATCACACACCAGATTGTCGACCGACCTCCGATACAAGCTTCAATGAACGAGGATGGCGATGGTGAGGATAACCAGACGGCGCAAAAACTGGCAGCCAACCGACGTGTACCTGGTCGGATATACGTTCAGCCTCAATGGGTCTGGGATTCCATCAACGATGGTGAGCTGAAGGAGCCTCATGTGTATGCGCCAGGCACATCACTGCCACCGCATCTGAGCCCCTTCGTCAGGAAGGTGCAAGGAGCCTATGATCCAACAATGCCTCTTGAAGAGCAGGAACCTGAGCACGAAGCCCTTGAGGCTGGTGACGATGATGAGGAAGCTGATGCAGATGAGACTGTAGAGGGCATGGACATTGCAGACTCTGACGAAGATGAGGACGAAGACGAGGATGAAGAGGATGAAGATGACAAAGATGAGGATGAAGAAGATGAAGATGCAGATGAAGACGAAGATGATGCTTTACAGCGACAGCTCGAACTTGAGGCTGAAATGTCTGGCAAGACCGTCAAGGCAAAGACTGCCAACCCGAAGACTAAGGCCAAGGAGGATGCACGAAAGGCTCTGGCGAAGAAGGCCCGCGAAGAGGCTGAGGACTTGGACCGAGCCAAGGGAATGTTGAGCAAGAAGAAGAGAAAGCTCTTTGAGCAGATGCAGTACACCAACAACAAGAAGAGCGCAGAGGATGCCAAGCTGCGCTCGAAGAGAAGAAAGCTAGAAAAGGAAAAGGCCAAGGGCAAGGCGTAATTTCGGGACGTACTGTTTAATATACTAGTAAATAGGATTCAATGGCGTACATGCGATGAAAATAAAATTGATTTTATCTTTAATGAGAACAATATCGAGATTAAATGTGTACAGTAGTGATTACTATAAGAAGCGAGAGCCTCGTTTTTGGTAATGATGCTGATGAGGATGGGTTGATAACGAGGACAACAATCTGGACTCGAAATTTCTTCTTAGCACGTGAACTTATACTTTTCACCATCCATTTCAACCTCACTTTTCATCGATATTACCATCAGCCACCAACTCCATCCATCTCAAATCCGGCTAAAAAAGTCAATTTCTTTCAATCTTCTTTCTCCTATAGAAAATATTACAAATTTATAAATGCACGACCTGTCGAGAGTGATGAGGTGATCGCCAGGCATGGACCGCAGCTCTCCAGAGTGGGATCTCGATAGCGACGAGATCGCCTCTGTCACATCCCAAGACCTGCATGATAACCGGCCGAACCGCTGGACGGGAGCCCAAAGGACATGGCAGCGCATGACAGCAGAGGAGCGGCGCCTCTGGCAGTCGATGGAGGCCGTGGAGGATCAAGACTTGGCGGTTCACTTGTACAATGCATTTGCGCTGAAGAAGCGCGGGAAAGACTCTAGCACGGCGCAGGATGTTACGGTTGCCTTGGTATGCCCTGCCTCGCCTTAATATGTTTTATTTTATCGTCTCCATCTCTTGATTTATAGGTGTAGGTAAGAGCGGTGACTGACATTCAGATGGCAGGAAAACGGGCAACAAGGTATATGGGCGCCACCAAGAGTTTGGACAGCATGGCCGCTGAATGAAAAGCGCGTACCGCAGCAGAAGCTCATTCAGAGAGAGGATGATGAGAATGATAGATTCACATTTCGCAAAGTGGAGAAACATATGCCGAGCTCCGAGCTGCATGAGGAACTTGGAGCGACGATATTAAGGCTGGCTGGGGAGCGGTTTCACAAGAGCATGAGCAGAAGCAAGAGGAAAATCGTACTTGCATCTATTGAAGGAGATGCAATGTCTCCGAATCGCGCAGAAATTGGAAGAGAGTATGGCGAAACGCCAATGTTACCTGATCCACCGTCCCCATCATCAGTATCTGGCTTTGAGGATGACAAGATGATGATTGATGAGGAGGGAGGTGAAGATGATGGCGCTGAGCGCCAGCCCGCACAATCAAAAGGACAAAAGAGAAAAACGCCAAAGACATACGATCCTGTAATGTCTTCAAATGATGGCCTATCTTACGAAATAATCAAACCATCTGTTCGACATATTCTCTCACAACTGGATACGACGCTGCATATCCTTCATAGCGCCCGCGTCGCCACCACAAATTACGCATCCGACTCTTCTGCAACATCCGACTCGGAATCCGACGCCCATTCCGGTCCCAAGCGTGGACGCGGTCGTCCTCGCAGCACTCAGCTCACGGGAACGAGAAACTCTCCACAACCAGACGGAGCCGTCACGCCCAATGCTCGTAAACGAGGTCGCCCGCGAAAAGTCCACATCCCCCACGAGGGCGAGACTCACGAGGAGATGCTTGTTCGTATCGCGCGTGAGTCCCATAGAAGACTCCCCACTACAACGCAGGACAGAGATGCGGCATTCGAGGAATGGCTTCGTCAGGGCGATGAGAGACTGGCGCGCGAGCAAGCCCTCCTCAGAGAAGAGGAAGAGCTGGGCGTCGACCCGCAGGCCAGCGCCCAGGAGAGGCGGCTTCGCAGGCTCGGCCTCCGTGACTGGAGTGATGTCGTCGGCGCGGCCGCGCTGGCAGGATTTTCTCATCAAGTCATTGCCAGGACGGCGAAGCGATGCGCTAATCTATTCGGCGAGGGAATGGTCGTGCGGCGCTTGGATGAGGTTCCTGCTTCCAGAGGACCAGCTTTTCACACTATGGATTATCGACCCGAGAAGATTAAGCTGGGTGGTCAGGATGACGACTCCGACTCTGATAGTGGAGGGGATGCTGCGACTGCTCTGTCATCTCGCAACACGGTCTCCCGCCAGCCGTCGCTAGGCCGCGGACTCAGCTCTTCTCCCTTTCGCGGACGCTCCTCACCTCATTCGGCATCCTCCGCCGTCGGGACTCCAAGGAACCGCTCACAGTCAAAGTCTCGCTCCCGTTCGCGCTCCTCGGCCGGCTTCCACCTCTGCCCGGTCCCCACCTGCGAGCGCTCAGTCACGGGCTTCTCACGGCGGCAGAACCTCCGGCGGCATATGCAGCTGGTGCATCCCGGGCGGGGCAACGATGAGGAGGAGTGGGATAGCGAAGATGAGGTCCTTGGAGCGGTGCACGTGGATGGGTTCCTGAAGCCGATTTTCCCTGCTAGGGGATGGAGGGAGACTGTGGCGGCGAGTTCGTTGGTGATTCGGAAAAGGGGGCGGGAGAGGCGAGCGGGGGACGAAGATGACGAGGATGACGATTTCAACGGGGAGTAATGGTAATGATGAATTTTGGAGGGCGAGGTGCGTGGACATTAAATATGAAGACATATGACAAAACAAAAGAAAGAGTAGCACGAATATATGACCATGGGATGGCAATCGCTGGTTAATTCTTTGATTCGCTATTGATCTGATCTGATTTGAATCTGTTCCCCCCCCCCAAAAAAAAACATATGATGTCTATACCCAGTTATCCCATATAGTATACAAAAATCCCGACATCTCGCAGCTTTTGAGGCGCTGCTGAACAGACGCTCGGATAGCTATGCTTATAAAAACGCTGCGAGTGCTAATGCGAGATGAATGAAAGAGCTGCAACAGAAAGAGAAGCAAAAAAGACCAAAAAAATTATAACTTCCTAAAGACCCTTTCCATACCGTGATACACCAGTAACCCAAAAGAGAGAGAGAAAAAAAAAAGCCCCCTTCTGCTTCATTCATTCTAGGTTTCCGTATTAAATGCCATCGTCTCTCGTCTCGGTCTCTGCTTCGCTCCTCATCTCATGCTCTGCTTCGCCATCTACGGCCCTCTTTCTGGCCTGCTCAAGCTTTTCCAAGGCATTCTTAATAATATTGTACTGCTCACTCAAGGTGGTTTGAGCCTGAGCCCCAGGCTCCTCTCCCCACACTACGGAGGGCTCATCGTTACTCTTGAGCAAGTCTCCCAGGTAGACTCGAATATCCTTGAGCTCCTCAATTAGGGAGAGGAGATGAGAGATGGTATTCGCGTACTGCACGTCAACCTTCTTCAGCAGAGCAATCTCTTCGTCGAAGTTGCGCTGCTCTTCGATGAGGCTCCCGATATAGACCCAGATGGCTGAGAGCAATGAGTCGGATCTGACGCGCTCTGCGCTAGAAAGGCGCTGAGCCTGCTCATTGATTGCGCCCAGGTGACTCTGACCTTGGTATAGGAGTAGTGAGAGTGCTCTCCCTTCTTCAATGAGCTTCTCTAACCGATCTTGCACGAGAATGATGTGCTCAGAGTATTTATCCAGCAAGGCCCGATCGTTTCCGGCTTGCTCTGATGGCCTGAAGAAGCTCAGCGGTCGGATGGCCCAGGCCATGGCAGGAGGTAGAGAAGGCGCCTCGGGCTCCATTGATAGGGAGTTTATGTGCCGTAGGGTCCAGCGGTTGATATTGATGACGGAGTCAACGGTTGATCCAATGTGGATGTAGAATGTCTGCAGATCCGATCCGGCCTGACCAACCTTTTCAATGTAACCGTTGAGCTCCAAGATGAAATCCTCCCTGGCCGCTATTTCGCTCTCTTTGAGGAGGGACCTTAGACTCCGAGTAGCCATTTCTGAGCGCTTTAATTCAAGTGGCATGGACAGGCCGATAGTGCTCTTGTCCAACACGCTCTCAAATCCAGATTGAACCTCCATGAGGTTGGTAAAGTCGATGAAAGTAGAAGCGGCACGTTGAGATTTCTCGTTTTCGAGAAATGGAATATGGAAGTTGGAGACTCCGGAAATATCGTGGAGAGAATTGAAAGAGACGGATTGGATCTTGTCGCGGGCGTCTTGGAGAGAGATGCCATTTGCATGAAAGAGGTATACAGCGAGCGCGATGGCGACTGGTATCGCAGCGTAACGGACGATGAGAGCAAAGGTCTGTAGCACTCGCTGGGAGAGGTTCAATGTGGACGGCGAGCTTGACTCATTGTGGTGCCAATTAAGAGAAGCCTCGTTCTGCTCCTTCAAGAGCCTGGCATATTCCCTCTCTTCATCCTCGTGCCAATTCTCATGGGTCTCTGGCCCAGCATCCTCGTCAGATGACCACACGCTACCCTCCTCACTATCATCACCGGCTCTGGCGGTCCGTGAAGCTTCGCTCGCGACCAAATTATTGGCTTCGACAAGAGGCATTCGGAGTTGCAGCTCGGGCCGCGGATATGAAGCACGCTGCATCGATGTGGCAGCGCTTGAGGGAAGGGTCGGGCGGAAGGGCTGTCGCAAGATGACCTGCTCGTCATCTTGGAAATTGGCAAAGTCGCGAATGCTGTCTTGAGACGCAAAGCTCATGTGGTTCTGGCTTTGCGAAAAGGATTGCTGAGTGGGAAACCCGGACGACGGCATAGCGCTTGATGGAGGGCTGAAGTCGTCTCCGAGCAGAGGGTCAATTATGCTTGTGTCGAAGCTGTCATTTTCGCCGTCGACGAGGCGCCACGAACCCTCGGCGGGGATTTCGCGCCGGCGCGATGGCATATCTTGTATTGTGCAGGTATGTAGAATGGATTGAAAGCCGTGCGAAGAATGGCCAGCTAGGAATGTTGCCTTGAAGTGACGAGCGGCAGGCAGCAGCAGCAGCAACGGAAGAGGCGACTCTGGTTGCGACTCGACCTGTTCGCTGAAACAAAGAGGCGGCTGAGTTGATTAATGATGAATCTGGTCAGTCTCCCACTAAATCCTTCGAGATCTCGTTAAAAATATGCCGAGTTCTAGAAGCCACAATCCAAGACCTGCCGGGGAGCCTCCGCACAACCCCCGAAACGTGAAGCACGGCGCCGGGGTCGCAATGGCGCGAAAGAGGCAGCAGTTGTTGTTATAGGATGCGTTGATGGACGTGATTTGGCGGGTTCGCGTTGTGGCGGCGAGGAATGAGTCATACAGTAGGTGATGGCGAATAGGAGAGCAGCAGGCACAAGCAACGGCCAGGCAGATACGGCCGATTTGCGGGATCCCAGAGGCAATCGCGGCGGATTGTGGTGTTGATGAAGGAGCTCGGTTTAAAGCTAGGCTGCATTGTATGCGGGTCTGCTACTTTAGTGCCATCTGACAATATGGGGGGAGTGTGGAGGGGAGCCTCTGCTAGCGCTATAGTGGGGAGCAGGCAGGCTCTCTCCTGTGCTGCTGTACGGAATTAAACGCGATACGACCCTCGACTTTTGGGGGGATGGTGTTGATCCGATTCGCTGCCGGTGCTTTTCACGAATTGAAGCTTGCAACTCAAGGAGGCGGCGATTGTGCCCAGTGGTAAACAAGGGCTTTTTGGCGGCGATATGGGGAGCTGGAGATGCGGGCGATGGTGGAAAGCCAGACGCCAGGTAAACAGGGGTCTTGGAATGTTGCCCGTCTAGAGTAGCAATATGTGGGATCACTGCCGTCCCTTGTGGGCTTCATGCTTTATCTGGCTGATTATGACTCGAGTGAAAATGAGAGGATGGCCTTGCGTCTTTTGAAAGGATGCGACGGGTATCCTGATCAAAACGTGGCTGGGAGGCAGCTCCTGGTGTCGTGTATCGATTCACAGAGCCAAGTCAACAGCGTAATCTGTGTGTGCCACGTGCTCTGCAATAGCATCTGTAGATGTTCATTGATTTGTATCGAGTTAGATGAGATGAAGGAAAATGCAATAATCTCTTTTCTTGGCTGATTGTATTTTATTGTTCGTTTTGTGCAGAAAGGGTGGAGGGAGTAAACTTGATTCAAGTTTAACGGCAAACTAGAGGTTTGGGAGCCAGCCCAAATTGAACACGGCAAATCCATCACCTTTATTGAATTCCAGCTCAGGGCAGTGCATCGTACCCATGTGTTTGGCTGGCACATGAAAGGTCTTACCAGCCATGTGGTAACGATCGCGTGCATCCCTGTGGCTTATCAGTCTCGGCACAGCACCGTTTTTATGGAACACGGAGCTTTTGAGGCTGTTTAGCGCGGTGAATTCCCAGCCGATGGCCCTTTATTGATAGCAGCAAAGAGAGTGATGGAAAGTGAAGAGCTGGAGATGATGTCAAAAAATCCTTGCAAATGCAAAGATGAGAGTCATGATGCCGTTTTCAGAGGATCTCCCATAAAAAAAACCCCGCGAGGAGGGGTCCCGACTTGGAACCGTGTGGGTGAGCTGGTGAATTCACCTTGAGACCATCACAAGGCACCGCATCACATGACAGACTGTTGAGCATAAGATTGTTTGCCTCATGACCCGATAGCCGTCCAGCAATCCAACTCCAAATACGAATCAAATATATCCCATAATTCCTGGTGCCAAGCACTACCTACCTTACCTTACCAGTAGGTACCGAGGGCTATAGCCTACTCCGTGGTGGTACTCCGTACCTAAAATGATGCTCTAAAAGCGACGCGGCTCCGCAGCTGGAACCGGCTGGTGGGCCCGGCCTATCACCGTCCAGATCCACGAGCCGAAGGCACCCCAGCCAGACCTCGGCTCAAGTCGACTCGAGCCATCAGTCAGCTTTCATAATCGCATCTCAACATTCAAGCATTCTCCCAACAGCCGCCATCGCATCGTAGCGCCATGCAGTCTTGACTCACCGCAACAGACAACATTCGCCATAGCCCAAACTCAATGCCGACCTCATGAACGACTCGAGCTTCGTCCAGGCCCAACAGCGCGTCGCTGCGCGGCGACAGGCCCGTGAAGCCGAACAAAGAGCCAGAATCGCGGCTCAGCGCGAATCCTCTCGCGTAAACGCCCAGCTGCAGCGCCTGCCGTATCCGCTCAACCGTCTTGCCAATGCGTGGGATGCAGCCTCTTCCATAGAGAATACCCGGCCTGCATTTCGCGTTGCGCAGGTTGATGCCGAGCTCCTGGATGAGGAGCTGCTGGAGCTCCTCAAGGGACAGGTCGGCGATGCCCTCAAGTACTACGCCGGCGGACATCTCAAAGATGACTGGTCTGCCGAGATCATGTTGGCGTTGAGAGCCATCCTTTTCAAGCTGACCGTCTGGGATAACGATGCAACATATGGAGCGGCTCTGCAAAACCTCAAATACACCGATGCCAGAAAAGGGGGCCCCGTGCTGGCACCTCCGACGAGGCTACAAAAGTCGGCGTACGGCCTGATAACAGTCTTTGGAAAATACGCATGGAACAGATGGGAGGACTGGCTTGTAGACCAGGATGATGGATATAGCGATCCCAGCCCTCGAGTACAGAGACTATCTCGATTGACATCTGCATTGACGACGGTCCACTCCGCCGCAGCATGCGTCTCCTTCCTGGTGTTCCTGTTCCGTGGACAGTACCGCACAATCCTCGACCGCGTCTTGCGCATGCGGCTTGCACCTCCCACGAGCCATGTTAGCCGCGAAGTCTCCTTTGAATATCTCAACCGCCAGCTTGTCTGGCACGCCTTTACTGAATTCCTTTTGTTTGTGCTGCCCTTGATTGGGATCAATCGTTGGCGGCGATGGCTCAGCCGTACCTGGCGGAAGACGAAGGAGATTATCAACACCAAGCAGGGAGGTGATTCTGCAAACGGCGAATACGGCTTCTTGCCCGAGAGGACCTGCGCCATCTGCTACCAGGATCAGAATGCCGCGGCATCATCAGAATCAGAAATCATGGCAGCAGCGGCGTCTAGCGGCGTCATCGGGTCCGCACAGACCGACGTTACTAATCCGTACGAGGCCATTCCATGCGGGTGCATCTACTGCTTTGTCTGCATTGCAACGCGCCTGGATCGGGAAGAGGGTGAGGGCTGGACTTGTCTGAGATGTGGAGAACACGTCAAAGAATGCAAGCCGTGGAATGGAGACGTGCTCGAGCCGTCTCGCAAGTCGACCTCAACCAAGACAGTGGCATTTTCCGACGATGTGGTTGGGGGCTTTTCAGACGATGGCTCGGTCATTTCAAGAGAAGAGGCTCTCAGCGCGGAATCGCCGAGGGCTGGGAAAGCATAAGTATAACTATACCATGCCACGCCAAAGACAACTTGGCTTACGGAGATTAGCGAAAGGAATGGATTTGTCGTGGGATTTCTTTGTACATGTATAATATGGTGCGTGAGATGGGAACATTTTTCTTGGCAAGTTTGGCAACTGGGCGTGGCGCCTGCAAAATCTGGACACATTTACAGCGTATTACTTGTTTCGTTATGCTCACGAAGTAAAACAAGAACAAGGCAGCGGCCTTTGGGATTAGCTCCTTTCATAATAGACAAGACCAAAAAAAAAATAACAACGTGAGGTTATCGTATTTTATAGCATCATATGATGGATGTTTCGGCAGAGGCTGAGCTAAGAATACAGCAGCGGAACCTGCTGTACCGCAGAGGTTCGCAGCATTAGACGCTGCTTTGCTTCTCGCAAAAAGTCCGCTAAAAGTCCCTAGTGCTGTCCGTGATGTCATTCCCGTCACACCGCCTTGTCCGCTCCAGGTGGCTTCAGGGGTCCTACGGCGGCAACCGCGTCATTCTGCCGCCCACCAACGCTGTGCAACGGCTGCTGCAGTGCCGATTTGGCAGTAGGGCATTGATTTATTTCTTTGTGCTCGTGCTTAGCACATGGAGCTATGCGCAGTTAAAGCTCCCTGGACAGCTTCGCAATCCAACCAAAAGCAGCGCTTCTTCCCCCCCCATCATGCAGATGCAGGGATGCCCCTCCGCGCACGAGACCCTGCTGTAGGTCATTTATACATATTGGCCATTGTTCTCATGTGAGCGAATCGCATCCCGATCGGATCGCATTGTTCCAAGTGCCGCCTCCGAGGGCACAAGTTCTAAAGCTGTCCCGCAGACCGAGCCACATCTACTGTTACTGCTGAGTTGAGGTGCTCTGCTTGCTTACTTGGCCGGAGAAGAGGGAGGACAAGGGACGAGCAGCGCCGCAGTTGTCGCCGCCGCCTCGCACCTTTTTCTCTTGCTCATCTTCGCCGCCGCCTAGCCATGCCCACCTTCTTTCAGTTCACCCAAGGCTCTGAATCGCGTGTGCGGCCGACAGATTCGTCGCCTTTGCTTGGTCGCTATCGAGCTGTGCCTCCCCGCCCTGGCATCGGGCCTCGTCGACCGAGCAGTCCCTTGGGCTTGCTGTCGGGCCACTATGAAAACGGCCGCGACAGCATACATGTCGGCTACGGAGCGCTGGTTGTGGCCGAAATCGAGGCCGGGCTTCTGGACAGTCGTGGCGGCTCCAGTGCCAGCGAGGACGGGGCTGCGGTTGGCACGTCGAGGTGGGAGAGGCTGTGGCAGGGATACCTGATTGATCTTTTTGTTGATCCAAGACCCTCGGCGGTGAAGCGTGTGGTGGACAGGTGGTGGAGTCGATACGGACTGCTCGTCTTTCTCCCCGCGGCGCTGGTATGTTGCTATTCCTGACGCTCTTTCGAGGCTACCCGTACGGGTGAGCGCTTTTCGCGGCTGAACTCAAGCGCTGACACATGCTCCTTTCAGGCCGTTGCGTGGTGTGCGGTCCCTTTCCCGCAGTACTCGTTCCCAGATGAGGGCGGCGACGGCGACGGCGGCGGCGATGCGAGCGGCATCTTGATGCGACTTACACGAACCGTAGCGACATTCGACAGCAAGATACCAGGTCACGGAGAGGCCCGTGTGCAGGTCAACTTTTGGTTCTTTCTCTTCGTCTACTATGGCTTCTATAACCTCAGCGCTCTGATTTGGATCACCAAAGTGTTCAACCTGTACAGACTGAACTGGTAGGTGACACCTCTGTCTCCTCAGTAATGCAACTTGGCTGACATTTCTTACTAGGTGGCCACAGTCTTTTGGGTTCCCAGTCACAGTCTCTCTTCTTGCTATCCTATCCCTTGCTCTACCCATCCCCGTCTACTTCATTCCCTCTACTCGCTTCCTCACCGTCCACAATACGGCATGGGTATCATGGACGTTCATTGTCATGGCTATGCCGGTCGCCATCGCATTCCTTATCCTCATGACAAACGAACGCCATATCGGGCTTCGACACTCTCTATCGGAGACGCAGCGCATCTTCACGACTTCGTGGTGGACAGGAGAGCCGGACTCGTTTCCTAATCGAGAACGCCGGCGCCGTGATCTCACCGACGACCTCTGGGAGCAAGATGTTTTGAGGGTGCTGCCTCCTTCTGGGGCGTCTAGGGTGACGCTACGACGGCGATGGCTGCCCGCGAGCTTTGTGCGATTTCTATGGTTTTGTGTGGCGCTCTTCATTGGGCTGATGGCTTATGTTCTCGGAGAAGCGTATGCCGAAATTTACCTCCGAACTTTGCCTCACAACAGCTTCGAGACTGTCGTGTATGTGTACGGCTGGGTGGTGACTGTGCACTTGCTGGATGCTCTTACGGGTTGGGTGCTGGGCATCAAGGAAGGCGAGCGTGTAGGGAGCTATCCTTTGAGCTGGGTCTTTAAGCTGTCTGTCTCCCCCTTTGCCCTCTTCTTTCAGTCTACCAAAGACTGCAATTGAAAGTTTAATGGGGAATTAAATCACTGACATTGACTCACAGATACTTTATGCTGACTTATCAGACCTACGTCCGAGCTCTGTACGCCCGTCTCCGCTCACCGTCCCAATTCGTCATTCTCCAGATTCTCTCCTCGACGGGACTGGTCATCATCTCGCCCATCATGATGACGCGCTTCTTCCACAAAATCCTCACCATCCTAGGCCTTAGTGGGCTGACCTATGGGACATATCAAAAGTTGCAGACCCGGAATCTCTTTATCCGCTTCCTGGCCGAAAACACATCCATGGCCACCTTTCTGGGGAGCATCCTGGTGCTTCACTTTGGCGCCAACAAGGAGGTGTACCCGTACTTTGCCTTTGACAAGGCCGAGGACCAGACTCTCCAGTACGACTTCAACCTCACGTTTTACGCTTCCATGGTGACTTGGGGATGTGAACTGGTCGCCAGTCTTGTTGTGCGGGGGCTAATTGCCCTCATTTTCGGCATCGACGTTGGGTTGGAGGGCAAGCTGGATCTGGCCGTCTGGCCGGAGCTGCTGCCCACCAGCGTGGCCGTGATCCTTCACGTTTTGCAGAATATGCTCTTTTCCATTATACGTTTGCAGTTTCGTACGTGAAAACAAAAACGCTACTGCCCAGAGAACAAAAAAGGTCGCAAAGTAGTAGTCGACTTGTGTATGTGTGTGGTCGAGTAAAGCAACAAGGAAAAGGAAATTCAGGCCTTTTCCTTATCCGAGCTTCTCGATTGTTTTTTGTGTACGATTGGTTTTTCTTTAGGCGTGTCATTGACTTTGGCGAGATAGACTTCTGGCGGCTGCCTTTTTTTTCTTTTCTACGCCCTTCACCCATTCTCTCCTTTTGCTACACGTCGATGTAGTCTGATACCCCCCGTTAGCCAGCATTCTTTCTCTCTCTATAGAGCTCTTGAAGCTTAGCATTAGATATCTAGACACCTTGCGAGTACTCGCATTTTTTGGCAGTCAATGAACGACACACGTTGAATGAAATGATATAAAAATGGAAATTTGCCCCAAGTGTAAAGTCTGCCTGGATTTAGTTACTCATCATGTTACAGGGTGATGTGAGGCATCACAAAATCGAAATATATATTATACATATAAAAGCGTTGGTATTTGAAGACCCGTCAACCAATTCACTTCGCTATCGTGCGATGGACTTTATGAAGAGTTCGAAAGTATACTTGCTCATTTATGACCACCTTCCCATGCACGTTTTAACGCTGCAAAAGGTCCAATACCTTAGTTCCGAAATGTGATGGTCTTGGTTTTCACCCATTCATCCAGTCCGACCGCCGAATTGAAGCGCCCAAACCCACTTGCTTTACTTCCACCATGAGGCAAGGCTGATTCATCATGGACGGTCATGTTGTTGATGTGAACTGCCCCAGAATCAATTTCCCTGGCAAAGCGAAGACCCCTTCTAAGATCTTCGGTGAAGACGGCAGATGTGAGGCCGTATTCTGTGTCGTTTGCAAGCTCCAGGGCTTCCTCTTCCGTCTCAATCTCATAAAGTGAGACTGTCGGGCCAAAGGACTCCGTCTTGTAGATATCCATATCAGACGTCGCCTTGTCGATAATGATGGGTCGTAATTCTGCGTTGCGAGACTCAAGAGCGCTGGCATCACCGAAAATCACCTTTGCACCTTTGGAGGTGGCGTCTTGGACTAACGCCTTGTTGCGCTTGACGGCCATTTCGTTGACAAGGATGGGTGCAGGGCCTTCAGACGGAAAGATGCTGTTGACAGTGGCCGTGAGTTTCTCGAGAAACTGGTGTTTGACCTTCTTGTGAATAATGATCTTTTCAGTAGACATACATATTTGGCCACCGTTAAGGAACGCGCCCAATGCGCATTGCTGGGCTGCTACATCCAGATCTGCATCCTCCCACACAATAGCCGGTGCCTTCCCGCCTAGTTCCAGAATTACTGGTTTGAGGTGCTCGCCGGCGAGTCTCCCGATGACCCGTCCGACGCCGGTGCTACCAGTAAAGTTAATCTTTTTAACGTGGGGGTTGGCAATCAAGGCCGTCGTGATCTCGGCAGCGGAGTCCCGGTCGTGAGCAATCATGTTTATGACTCCGTCAGGCAGACCGGCCTCATGGAAGACGGATACAAGAGCTCTCATAGTCCGAGGTGAGAACTCTGAAGCTTTGAGAATGACAGTGTTTCCAGCAGCAACAGGACCAGCAATGGAACGAGTTGCTAAAATATAAGGGGCATTCCTGATTTTGGATTATAAGATGAAATGGTCCAAAGTTTACAGTAGAGTGAGGCAACATACCAAGGCGCCACAGATAAAACGACGCCGTAGGGTTCTCGTAGGACGATGCCACTGCAGTTGGGATCCATGAGCGTAGGAAACGACGCTTCGATGGCGGATATTCGGCTTGCTATATCCTTCATCAACTCAGTTGCCGTGTTGATATTGAAGACGGCCCATGGCAAAGTGCCTCCCGTCTCGTTGGACATAATCTTGGCCAGCTCATCTTTCTTCTGCTGGAGGATCTCGGCAGCCTTGAGGAAGACATCGCGACGATGAGATGGGGTTGTCTTTCGCCATGTCTTGAAAGCTGCAGCCGCGGCATCGACAGCGGCAGCCACATCCTCGAGTGTGGCAGCGCCGCACCGGTGAGCTACCTTGCCGGTGACAGGAGATATGACATCAAATGCCTTTTTCGGATTGTAGTCGTCACCATTGATGAAGAAAGGCACTACATGTGCGTCCTGGGTATCTTCTAAAAACATTTTTTAAGCAACTTGGCCTTTATTATACAGGCGATCTAAACAACAACAATAATAATCTTTGATCGGAAGGCCGTTGGTAAGAAAGCTAAAATGTGGATGAAGCGGGCAGTAGTTTGTCGCAATGCAACATCAACGATGAGTTTTGTCTCCCACCCCGTTGCAACTACTTATACCTACATTTGACCAGAGCAACCATGATTTTGTGCATTTTAACCGACGATGGAAATTGAGATGAATGATCTGCCATGGATGGGTCTGTGCGGGGTCAATCGCGTCTGCAATTAATTGGACCCTAATAACTGATAGCGTCGGCTTTGAGAGGCGGCACTGTAACACCAAACAAGGCAAAGAGCTTTGGCATTTCTCCAAATGTCGAAGGATGCGCTTGTGAGTAAGATCTTTGTGAGCGAGAATCCGGCCAAGCCCCCCTGGCAGAGTTGCGTATCACAGTTGGAGATTACAAACTGGCGCCGATAATTTGTCAGGCGGCTTCGGCGCCAGACGCCAAAGGTTCATATTCCCGACAGAAAACTCCCCAACCAGCGGGCAATAAACCCGAGACGAAGATTAATCGGGGATTCTTGTCTTCACTTCCATTGCTCTAGCTTGTCCGGCTCCAGAAACGGCTGTGGCACTGACGCGGCGCTGATCCGGATGATTTCTAAGACATGTAAGTGACACGGCTTGAATTAATGCATTTAATACGGTACCGCACCAGGCTCAGGCAAAGAGCCGGGAAGAGCAAACTGAACCTCGGCCTTTGTTGTTTTGGAAGAATGCACACGGGTCCCGTGCTCGGGAACGGGCTTCAGCACCCTTTTGGCGGGTTGTTGCGTTGGCCTGCTGTCCGTCATGATGACATGGAGTGTCGCATGCGTCATGCCAACACACTGGGGGAGTAAAGAGAGCCGGAACGCCAATGGCGAATCAAACGGCCAGGAACCACCTGATAGATGAGAGAGAAAAACACTGCCAGGAAAAATAT
Source organism: Trichoderma brevicompactum (assembly GCA_003012085.1). NCBI lineage: Eukaryota > Fungi > Ascomycota > Sordariomycetes > Hypocreales > Hypocreaceae > Trichoderma > Trichoderma brevicompactum. Next base: position 28,900 of record PXNZ01000182.1, on the reverse strand, counting down.
GTTTCGTCTGTTTCGCCTGACCCCACGCTTCTAGAAAAAAAGAGAAGGACGGGAACGAGCTAGAGATGCCGATAGAGTTACGCCAATAAAGGCCCGAGACAGCTCGATCTACCAAGCAGGAAAAAGTGTCTTAGGTTCCCGATTGGCGACAAGCTCCTCCAAGCTAATCCGAGCTAATCTCACGCTGGCCACAGAGCAATTGTGCCATTGACTGGATGTCTGAGGCGGTGTCCAAGTCTTGGGCCCAGCTCGTGCCACGTTGGCTGATGAGACAGGCGATTCCGATTTGCTCACTCGGGATGTTAAGATGGAAAGAAGCGGCAAAGATCCAGGGGCTGACTCCAGCTGGGCGGCACTACTCCGTATTTGGCAGATGCAGCACGATCCACAGGTGCTGAGGCTGGAGCATGGGAGTGATTAGCAGCAGCATTTATATTTAGTCGTGGTATAGGAAGAAGTTGATCAAATCCTATTGTACAGGATGATGGACTCACGGTTGACAGCTCGAGCACGGGATCAAGGGCAGACTGTCTTAAGTAAGCTGCCAGAAGAAATCACGAGACTAGAGAAGCGCTCTGTACTAAGAAAGTACCGTTGAACGAAGGAGCGGTAGCTGGAGTAGGTAATACTGGAAGTCAGCTACTAAGTAGCTACCCTACCTATACTAATAAGGTAGAAAGGCAAAAAGGAAACGGCCGCCCTTTCCGCACTTGCATTACTACAGATACCTTGGCGCACTAACCTCTCGTACACACATCTACCAGTGTCGCTGCTAGGTATGGCGCATTACTTGCAGTGCCCAATTACTTGTAACACTGAAAGGTGCTCCGTATAGAATGGTACTAGGTACTAGGCAGTACCTAGGTACCTAGTAGTGCTAGTACGAAAGCGCCCTTTTTTTTTCTTTTTTCCTGTGTTGCTCCCACATCTGCTTTGCGTTGTCACTCCGTGCTCCGTAGTAGTACCTAGTAGTATCTTGCTTGTAGGATTCACAACACATACAGGCGGATTACTCCGCGCAGACGGCACACGCTCCGTAGCGACAAATCCATCCTCGCAGACAAACACAGTAGCTCCGCTGCCGTCCTGCGTACGGCGGCATTAGTGCTGCACATTGCCATGAGACCGACACCCTCCACTGGCAGCCCGGCCAATCAGCCGCCGCAATGCCGGAGCATGTCCACAGTCACAGTTTGATGATACCCCGCTTTTGCATCTTTTCGGCGGGCGCTGATTGGCTTTGCGCCCCAACCAGCCTCCTCACGTGACATCCCATGCGGCGCAGAGCCAATCAGCGCCCGCCGACCCCACTGTGGCTACGCCTCTGTCTTGTGCTCCGCGCCTTGTGGGCTTGTGGTGCAACATCTGGGGGGGGCCATTTCTGGGTCATTTCTGGGTCGCTTTCGACACGGCCTGCAGATGGGCGGCGCCGGCGATTGGCAAGCCGTGAGCACTTGCATACGGAGGCGTCTGGTGCTGGTACACCGGTGCTATGGCTGTAGCACAGAGACGGCGCACAGGGGCAGCGAGAGAGCAGCACAGAGAGCGCCTCAAACAAGCAGTGTTGCCTTGGTAATTGTAGCAAAAGGCAGAGCGCCGGAGTAACATGGACGGCAAAACGATTCAGTAATGCTGCTGCTTCGGCGGGGTCGGCACAATGTCCAGCAGCAAAAGGCGTGGATTCCTTTTCGCACAGCGACTGACTGACTGCAGCTAAGCAATTACGGAGCACCTGTACGGAGCGCTAGCACTCCCCTAGTACTGTAAGCCAGCGACCGACCACATCCTACCTTGCCTTACTTAGCACGCCGGCAAGGTACCTTGACTTTTCGCCAAGCGGCTGCGGGTGCTCCAGCCTTTGGACTTTTCCCTCCGCCATCACAAAAAAAAAACATCCCAGGCCTATTTTTTTTTTGGCATCTCTTGTGGCCGTTCTCTGCTCTCCTCCGCACTCGGCCTCAGCCTCAGTCATTCACCCTCGTCTGCTCCGTTGCAGCAACTCCTCCATCGTATCCGCGGGCCACCGCCGCTGTTCCGCCGCTGCAGCCTCGCGCGACCCTGACAAAGCCGCCTGTCGACGCCGCTTTCTGTCGTAGCCGCGCCCCCCCCCTCCATCGCCTCCGCGCCTCGACGACTCCTGCAACACCTGCTGCCAGGGACCGTCTCTTGGCCGGCAGCCTCGCAGAATAGCCAGACCCGAGTAGAGACACGCACCGCGGCATGGATGGCTCACCAGGCGTCGGCCGTGGGGCCACCTCGATGAGCCCGACCAGCCCTGCCAGCTCTCGCCACAACGGAATGCCCAAGCGCAAGAGAAGCAGCGGCATGGGGGGTCTCGAGAGCAGCCCCGGCAGCGTCAACGATGACGACCACGGCGACCATCATGACCACGGCGGCGAGAACGACAAGAAGCGACAGCCGGGCGTCAAGCGGGCGTGCAACGAGTGTCGCCAGCAAAAAGTGAGTCAGCCCCTCCGATGCCAACATCTCCCCTCCATCCATCCCCCCCCACCATACCTTTCCACAGCCTCCAATGCATCAGTCGCCGGAGGGAGTCTGGGCTTCTGCCGCTCTGCTCTGCTCGGCGCGATGGGCAATTGGCTTGTTTAGTGGCTAATCCGTGATGCAATTGCTGCGCGACAGTTGCGGTGTAATGTCGTCCAAGATCCGTTCCAGAGCTGCTCGCGGTGCAACCGTCTCAAGCTCGAGTGCAAGATCGAATCCAACTTCAAGCGCATAGGAAAGCGGTCCAAGCACGCCGAGATGGAGAAGGAGATTGAGCGTCTGCGGCGCAACATCGCACGTGCTCAGGCTCAAGGCTACATCCTGGAGGACGACGAGACTCTCAACTCCCCCATGGCGCCGAGCACCGCGACCTACACCCACACGCGAAACCCTTCCCTAATGGGCTCCGACGAGGCTGTGTCCTCGCTTCTGCATCTCAAGAGGGGAGGCTCGTATAGCATGCCACGCTTCTCGCACGAGCTGGAAGGAGTCCAATTGACTGACGAAGCAGTCACTCACCTGTTCAACGAATTCTTCGCCTTTTACCATCCTTTCCTTCCATTCTTAAACCCCCAGCAGTCTCCGGACCAGTATCACCAACAACATCCTCTCCTCTTCTGGTCCATTGTTGCTGTTGCTGCGCGCCGATTTAGCCCCGCCAACTGTGCGAACCTCATCTCCAACCTGTCCGGGCCCCTTACCAGATTTCTGTGGACCACCATCGGCGAAGTGCCCAGCAACTACTATGTCGTCAAGGCCATGTGCCTCCTCTGTGCCTGGCCATTGCCTACGAGCACAACCACTTCTGACCCGACTCACATCCTCTGCGGCGTCATGATGAAGACCGCAACGGGAATCGGATTGCATCGCCCCAACCATATTCAAGACTTCTCTCGAACATCAGTCGATCTCAACAAGGAGCAGCTTGCCGATCGTGTCACCACATGGGCTGTGTGCAACATTGTGGCACAAAACATTGGCACTGGTTACGGCCAACCAGCTTCTTCGTTGTATGACTGGACATTGGCCCTTCGACCGGGAGATGACCCTGCCCTGCATCTGTCTCCCGAGCTAGAGGCCCGACTCCAGATTGAAAGATTTTGCGACAAGGTCTCCAAGGAGATGTACAGCAATGCCAGCGACCCCAGAGGCGTTGCTGGAGACGAACATAGGGCGATGCTCATGAGGGTATACCGGCGCGAATACTCAGAGCTCTATGCCTCCGTCATGTCTCAACAACTGGGTCCTATTGTGAACCTACATTTGCGCGCTGCTGCCCTTCACATGAGGCTGGCGGGATTCTTCGACTCCAGCAAGACACCCGGCTACCTAGATGACTTGATGGGTTTGTGGCGGGCGACTGTCAGCTTCCTGGATGATCTGTTGGAGGTGGACAAGGTAACCTCGCCGCATGACAACATTGGGGGCACCTTTTTGCTCTACGCGACCAACTATATACAGCAGATGTTGGTGGCCGCCGCCTTTACTTTGCTCAAGCTGATGCGGTCCTTCTTCTCCAAGACGATTGACTTCCAGCGGGGGCGAAATCTCTTCCACCGCTCCATCCAGGCCATCCGCGCCACTAGTGTGGTGACCAATGATTTGCAGTGGCGTTTGGCCGAACTAATGGTGCAGATGTGGAACGGCGCCCGTTTGGATCAGAAGAACTACAACCGTGAAGACGATTCCCCTATTCAAGTCGATGACAGCCTGCAGCTCAAAGTACGATGTCGTCACAGCATGAGCCTAGTTTTCGACTCCGTTTGGCGATGGAGAGAGGAGTATCAAGCTTTGGGCAGAGGATCGCTCGAAGGTAAGAGATACGCTTCGGCCTGTGGGTACACCAGCTGCAATTGAAACCTGCAGGACATCCTTTTTGACTTGCTTTGACGAGGAGCAAGTTCTTTTTGTCAAGATCAGATGAATGCTAACATGTATGCCGTAGCCGCTTTGAAACACCCCACGAATCCTGATTCGGCCAATGAGTCCTCAGCCGCGTCGTCGCAACTTGACAGCACGTTGATGCCATCACACAGTCTCCCCACGCCCAACAACCTGCTCACTGCGAATGGTGTACTAACACCAGGCGCCCCAGGCTTGTCTGCCCCTGCAGCCGCACCGACCAGCATCATTGGAAACATGAACTATGGCGACACCAACTATGACTTTTTCGATCCCCAGCACTGGATGCTGGATGGCCTCCTTGATTTCAACTATTCGTTTGTACCGCCTCTCGAAGGTGCATAGAGTGCCCAAAATGACGTTGATGGGGTTGGGACCCTAAATCCATGAGTCGGTCCCTTTTTTCCTTTGCTCCTAATACCTTTTTTTTTTTTTGCTACCGGAGAGGCCCTATCCTAAATGGAAAGTTCGCAGAGACGACGGAAGAAGAACGCTGGTATTAGATCGTTTATATCCGGAATGATTTCGTGCTGTGAACACCGAGTGCAAAAAAATGATGCTTCGCCGTGCTGCATGTGGAAAAGGGGGGATTTCATAAGTGAGTTTGTTTTATACCAGAGTGCTTTTGCTTTTCCTTTCGCAGCATTTATTTGGGGCCTAGGTTTGCCTCGCCGACGTCTCTCGCGGACATCATAACCAGGTCGTTTCTTTATGTATGTCAGGTTGCGGGAATGCTATGTTTATATGCTGGCATGACTTTTTTTTTTTTCCCTTTTTCCTTTTTCCTATTTCTGTTTGCTCTTTGCGAAAATATTGGGGTATAAGGCAATGTTGGATCACTTTTTTTTCTCTCTCTCTATTATACACTTCGGAAAAGGGGCTAGGGCTGCGGCATACATATGTATAGGCAAATATGTAGGTAGTGTAATGAATAACTGTACATTGAACAAACCCTTTTAGACACATATTGATGATTGTTGTGATTGTCACTTGCCAGTTTTGTTTCTTGATCATAGGTGCTTTACCCTGGAGGCATCGTTTTCTCGGAGCATTTGACCTCACTAATAAAGATAATATTCGTGCGTTACACTTAAGAAATGTGAAGTTTCTTCCTATCCTAAAATATGCTTAGATGCTCGCTTTTCCCCCATTGCCCTAATTTTCATAGTGCTGCTCCGCAAAGATGTCACCATTCATGCAAAACGACACGACATCAATCGAAACAAATGTTGAAAGAATCGGGGCGTTTTTTTTCCCTAAAACAAAAGGATGAAACCAATAAGAGAAGCTGGATACTAGTGAAAATATATTTATGGAACAGTTGATGGGACGTAACCTCTGAATGAGAAATTGAAAAAAAAAAACATACTTGAAGAGCATACAGCTTACTTCAAAGAGGATATGAAAGCAATGATAAAAGACAAGTATGCTACCAATGTATCTTTCATCATTGAAGTCCAGATTTCAAGCCATTACATGGTCTATTCCAGATTTCCATAAACTTTCATACAAGTGTGCATTTTTTCATGAACCGTCCCCTCCAGATCCGGAGGTGTGAACCAAGAGAAAGACGCACATGAGAAATTCTAAGAAGGCTGCAAGAATGCAGTTCGGTTTACGACATATGACGTATCATATCTACTCCAAAATAAAGCATCCTTGGCATCTTGGGAGGGAAAAAAAATACACTGTAGAGACTTCGAGTCCAATAACAGTGGCCACATTAATGCGACATATGGAAAGAACCCTTTTTTTTTTTAAAAAAAAAAAAGGACAAAGTACAGAGGGAATGTTGCTGAGGCGTGGAGAAATAGCTTTCAAATCCAAAGAGACCTTGGCGTCCATCATCTTACAATCTTCTTCTTCTCACACATGCTCCTCTCTAGTGATCCTTTACGCCAGGCGGACCAAAAAAAAAAAAGAGTCAACATTGCCTTGCTGGTTCCGGCTTTGAATTCCCACGCGACATTTAAATAAATCGCATCTGACAGCTACAGGTATTCCACTGACAAGAGGGGGACGAATGCCGAGTACGCATTCATGATATGTCTTGTCAAGTGCGCTAAGGCGTCGTTCTGCTGTTGGTAAGCCCAAGGAGCTCAAAAGGGGAAGACGAATGTCACTCGCGCTGCGTCCACAGACGCCGCTATGATTTTGTTGCCCTCTTCCACTGGTCTTGTGAACTCGCTTGAGCTGGGTTTGCATATTGCGCGCCGTCGAGGCCTCGACTCAGCGCGTAAAAAAAGGGTGGAGGACTTCCCGAAGACTGCCTACTTACAACACTTCGTTCTGTTGGCTGGCTTCCGTTATGTCCTTCTCCCAATACTCCATTTACCCGCTGTCCATTCAGATCAATACAGGGTATTCTCACCTTCCTTTCATGTCAAATATGCCCAAGCATGTTGGTCGTGTCTATCGCTTCACCGTAGCGTTATGCGCGCCCATAACTCGTTTTTGCCTCCTTCTACGGCAACTGGAACTGCACGTTAGTCCTCATGCCAACACCAAGATAACGGGAAGGGCGGATAAAGCCGCCAACAGAGCATCTTCCCTTCTGCATTTACATACTGGCCATATGCCGTTGCGACTAGTTGCCGTCCGTTCGCTTCGTCCATAGCATGCCCAAGTCTCTCGAGCCCCCCGTTTATGCTGGCTGTGTCGTGGCGTATCGTTGCGCTTGGCCGCCCAAAACTGGCCGGGTCGCAAAAAGCGGCCGGCCCAGCTGGCCCAAAAAGAAGACCACAACGCTGCAACGTCTGTTTGGATAGATGTTTGAATATATATAAAGAAAGGCGCATTTTCGCTCTTCGCCTTTTCTTTTCCCTTTGGATCAGAATCTGCCTTGATTGAGGCGCGGGCTTTAGTCAATCAATCATGCTGGAGCTGAATGACGATTGGGGCCACAATTTTATTCAATTCCACCATGACCAAATGAATGCTGGTTAGCAAATTACTAGAGATTTGAGCTACGCAAATTTACCATTCGATCCAATACGATCAACGAACGACACACATTGCCTCTCTAGTCCACTGAGGTGGCTAGCTGTTGAGTAAGTCTGCACGCCCCTCCTTCGCATCCAAAAGTGCTTTGTTAGATTTCTACCCCCCTCAAGTCATCTTTTTCAAACTCATACGGAGTACATGTCGCTCTGTAAAATAGACTAAGAAAGGAGCCTTGACCAGTCTTTGGCATCGACTACGAAGATGGTCTGTGATTTGCCCAAGTGGAGAGGGAGGGAAGGGGCGTGTTGGCCTTCATTAAGTGTAAAAACGATCGAGGAAGAATACAATTTGGTCAACCAACAGCAGCAAAGGGTCCTGCCTCCATTCCTTACCGGAACCGGGTCGAAGTTTAAAAAAAAAGGAAAAAAATTAGAGACACGAAATGACCAGGCCTTCATGATACCGGAGGGAGCCAACCGGAATGATGAGGACTCTTTCGATTCACACTAATCTAGCGGAGACTTTTGGAAGGCAAAGAAGTCGCCGCCGCATATTCGAACTGCCGGTAGACTCCCGTTGAGCGCGATCCATCATGAGGTCCGGAGATCTGCGAGAGATGGCGATGTTGGTAGAATCATCCCGCTGGTGCACGTGTGTTTTCTATGGAGATATTTTCAATCGTTTCTTGTTGGTGATAAATCCGTGACGTGGAGGCAGAGAGCGTAGGATTAAGGGGGAGGCATTATGAAGTAGAGAGATTGCAGATTCTCTAGGCTGACGGCTTTAAATGTTCTTGGCTGGTGGATGCCTAAGAGGGAGCAACGTGAGGACTTGTCGGTTGAGGCAAAGGGCTCATTTCCGTGAAATTTCGAGTCTGCAGTGACCGTGCTTCCTCCGGAAACAGATTGTCTTGGAGAAAATTCAAGAATGGCTAGCACTCGCAAAGCGGTTCACCCATTTGCCAGTCTAGAAGCGAGTAGGCACCTACGTAAGATGACCTTAGTTATGCTTTTACGAAAAGACATCGGTATTCTAGACGAAGAAGGGCGACGGCGAGTATCTGTCTGCAAACTATTTTTTTTTTTTTGACGGAAGCGAGATAGAAAAGTCCCTTAATCCCAAGGCAACGACAGGCAGCGCGCCGGGAATGGTCAAAATCCGCAAAAAGTCGATGACTTCAAGCGGCGCCTGCCCACTAGATGCCCTCTGATACTCCTCTCGCTTGGCACTTCCTTGCTGGGATTAGAACAAGTCTCTTGAAGAATGCAACGTCCCCCCCTTTCCCCCTACGTCCCATCTATGCTTTTGGATGTATACATGATAGTCGAGGCATAAGTGCCTAGATAGCTGGCATTTGTTGACTAATTTGGTAATTTGTTAAGTCTATCCCCCCCTTTTCGTCTTTTTTTCCCTTCTTTTTTGTGCCTTAGGATCGACTCTAGATGAGGTGGGTGTGGGCATCTACGATCGCCATCGAGAGCGCGGGCCATACATGGTAGTCATGAGCACGGTTCGGCTTTGATGATATCCGCCGGCATGATCAGAAAGAGATCATGGCGTCTTTTGCAAGAAGCTAAAGTGCGCGGGGGATGTACAACCGGTCGGTGTTTGGGCTGGATATCCGCTAATGGAGCCGGTTTCATCGCGAAAGTGATTGCGCTTTGCTATAGTGAAAAGTATCGCAAGCATGGATGAGCTTCACCCCCCTCCAGCAGGCGGATCTAGGGGAACAGGGCTCGGCTCAGGAGCCATGGAGGAACACATTTCCCCGAGAACCATTGGCTGACTGTGCGGAAGACTGCTTGCAATTATCCCATACACTTGCATGGAAGGGGCTGGTACGAATGCGTAGCCAGCATCAAACGGAGCTGCGCCAAGTAGTGATGAATAATACCGTGGGCTGCAAAAGCTGGCGCCAAGTGGGCGACAGCGGTGCGGATTTGGCCCGTGGGCTCCGTAGAAACAAGAACAGCACGCGCCTGGAAGGCAGCCCCTTGGCAGATTTGCAACCGGGGATAGGGTGCGGAACGAACTGGACTCGAGCCGCTCATCCAGGCGAGGTACGACAGGATGGGGTCACGGATGGGGTCATGGATGGGGCGTGGCAGAGGGCGTCGGCAGGTTGCTCGTCCGTATTCACGCTCGCTCTTGTCCCGCATGGTGGCTGTTGATCATAGCGACAGAAGTACCTAGAGGGGTGATGGAGTCAAGATGTTATAGCAAAACAGTAACGAACCCCGTATCCGGCATCACCCCATTTGCCAGCGTCTCCACACGCATAGTGATGGAAGACTGAGCCAGAGTACGGAGTACCACTGTAAGGATACAGTAGCGGTGCTTCCGATCAGGTTGTTACATGCTTTCCATGCTAGGATCGGGATGTGTACGCACAGGGGCCGGTACGCGCTTGGACTCTGAACTCGAATCGATGGTCTTTGTTCCTGAGCCTAACTATTGCCCTTATTTGACGTTCTGCCACGGCATGTGGCAATGTGTCAGAGCCAGCGGCTGATGTATCCGAGTCAACCGTGACAGCTCACGAGGCTCTCGAGCTACGCTATTTCGGAGAAGTCCCTAGCGTGGCTGGTTAAGTGCTCACCACTCTGACACTTCATCGAGCAGAGGCTAGAATCAGCCGGTAGTATGGCTCTCTGTCTTATCATTGACCTTCGACAAGAGCCAGCTAGGCCCATGAGCGCATAATCAAAGTTTATAACTTGAGAGGAATGAAATATAGTTCCTATGGGTAGTATAATCCTTCCATAGGCGGGCCTTGGCTTAGGAAAAACCCGCGCAAGGTAGCATCAGGAGTAGCTAAGAGAAGAGGTGGTGCCGCGAAGAGATGGCGAATACCAATGCTGGGTCAGGTTCTCTCTTCAGGAGGCAGAATGTGGCCATGTTGGGTGGATGTAAGGATGGATGGCTTCGGGTGGCGAAAGAATAATGCTTGCGGTGCCACGCTGCAGAGGGAGGGGGGAAATCAACTACCGTAGTCAAAGGTGTGCCTGGCACAATCAATTGAAAATTGATTACGCGGCCGAATCCCCTCAGTTTGAATGAAGAGATGTAAGATCAACCATTAGCTGCCGGCTATCTGATTCCTTAACGCCTTGCGGCGGACCATTGCCCACCATATCTTTTGATTTCTTAGATATGGCTCGTTAGGAACCTGTGCCAACAAGTTGACAGCCCATGCAAGATGTGCGTTAATTGCTAAGACGCAGACACAGAAAAAAAATTGGAAGGGAAATTGAAAACGGGTATGCGAGTGGAGAGACATGGGGCGACGGGCGAGTCGAGCCAGCCAAATCAAGGCCCAACAGTCTGGTAGCGCCGAGTTTGCATATACATAAGAACCATCCAGCTCGATTACAAGGCGGCACACAGCTAGCAAGGCAAACGCGACAAAGTAAGATGCCGCTCTCTGGTGTGTCATTCAGTTGTTGGGCGCACCGCGGCTAATGGTAGATTCACAGATGTGGATGGAACAGTGAGGTGCGGCGGAATCTTTGAAATAAAACAGAAAGGGGGCATGGCTGCCATGTAGATGGCTGCAAAGCCGGCGCTTAGAGGTGAAGAACAAGGACGATCAACAAACGTGAGGATCCGCTGCTGGAATAGCCGCCGGCTATCCCACTCGATGAACAATGTAACTAGAGAAAAAAAAAACTGTCTGGATCTCCGCGACGGCGATAAGCTGAGATATAGAAAAAGTGGAAGACCTGAGCAAAAATAAGCGCAGAGGTGTGCCATGTTTAGCAGGGCAGTCAATAGGTTGGAACATGACGTTCCACGCCTCTGACTAGTGACATCTAACAACAAGAGCAAATGACGCAAACAAAGAGAAGCTAGGGGAGAGATCAGGGGAGAGATCAGGGGAGCGTCATTAGTAAGTGACGACCAAACCGTTCTGCCATCGCTTTACTACCCCAAATCGACAAATGAAATACGGACAATAGCGCTTCTCAAACGGCGCCATGTGAGGCTATGGGATGGCTCAACGCAAGGCTGTCTTGATGATTTGGCAGTATCTTTGAGTGCGGCGGAGTCGGGCAAGGCCGTAGACTGGGCCGCAGTTTGAGCAGTAGCGCAGCAGCACTCGCATGAGAAATATCCATGTTATGCCTTCACGTCGTAGTGGGATGTGAGAAACCGGACAAAAACGAAGCGTCGCCCTCACCCTCCAGGGGCGATGGAGCAATGGCAGAGGTAAAACCCGGTCTCGCTAGCCAGCCGATGAGCAGAGACCACTTAATGCGACACCGAACGCTCTCAGGCACGGCCAGTGGTGGCACCCGCACAGAAGGAGGAGATCAGAGGAGGAAAATGGTGTTGGTCAAGAGACAGGTCAACCTGGGAACGGGGAGGGTATGGATGGTTGTGTGTTGGCTTTGCAGCGAGGGAGGTCTGTAGTTACAGCGCAGGCTCGCTTACTGCGCTGTCGGTACCCAATAGCAGGCCCTTTCACAGCGGGTAGACGCGCGCGTAGGCGTGCTGCTTGAGGAATAGCGCACAATTCCGGAGAGGTCGCCCATTGGACCAGCAGGGGCTGTGCGGACAGACACAAGGATACCTGGTTGGTGGAGGGGGCGTGCGAGGTTTTCATCCAATACTCGTCGAGTACATCCCTGCTAGCTCGTCCCGACGGGACGGATCGCACTATGTTAGTGCGCCTTAGCGTAGTGGAGCGCTGCGCCATCAGATGAGTGGCCAGACGCGGGGCCGAACTCTCATGCTTCGTCCGCAGGTGAACCAGCAGTGGAAGAGAGAAAAAAAAAGGCTGCCTTTCGGCCCAGATTGGTCTGCCCCCTACCCGGCCTTCAATCCAAGTCGGATCATACGTAGGCTGGGCCTATCACCTGCGATACTTTCCACCCTACTGACGGCCTTCCTCGGGTGGGTGATTCACTCATTCCACTTGGGTTTCGCCATCCGCAGCAGTACTGCGTTGTACTACCACCACTACCCAAACGCGTGCAGATAAGAGCATGGAGGACGGTGTGGCGCCACCGCCCGCCCACTGTCGTCAGTCGGTGGTCATCTATCCGACTCCATGTGGGCACTCCACATTTTGTGATTGATGTGCCGTTTTTGGAATTGCGGTGCGGCCATCTGGAATTGCAAAGGCCTGAAGTGGAAAAAAAAAAAAGCAAGAAGGAAAAAAAACTTCAGTAGGCCAACAGTAGAGATGTTTCTGGTGTAGGCATGATCGCGCCAGCAGTGCCATGAGCATCATGCCTCCCGTTGGTGAGACGAGCTCTACAGCGGAGTGAGTGACAAACCACCACTACCGCCTGCGGACTACATGAGCACAGAGCCGCACATCTCAAGCTCAGGCATCTCTCTCTGACACTGCCACATGGAGCAGTGGTTCTTCTCGGGCGAAGTCCGTATGAGCACCCTATATGGATAGGCTTGCTATGGCCTAGAACCAAAAGCCCAACCTGACCCCAACTCGGCTGCGCAAGATTTGAAAAAAATGATACGGTCCCGACAGCATGGAAATTGAAGCTGGGCCTCGTGCGTTCGTAGGTCATTGGACGGGGGGATCGGGCAGGATATGCGACGCGACCTTTCACTCAAGTAATGCGCACAGGTGGACCACAATGTGTACCAAGGTCTTGCCCTCTCAGGCACGATGAACTCTGCTGCGTTTGTCATGGCCCTCACGCTTAGGCATTGCACTTGACTCGGTCAAAGGTGACAGGCTTAGCGTTCTCGTAGAGGCTGTAAACATGATTACCACACTCTAACTGTTGCGCCGTCCTAAGTGGGACCTGACATCTGGGCAAGGAAAATAGCTGGATAAGCTGTTCGATATCTCAGCAGCCAGCGTCCGAAACATGGCCTGAATGTAAGAGGGCGAGCATTGTAGCTCGCTCAAAAGAATGGCTGTGCCAGCAGCAGTACTATGCTCACTCATTCTGTGGCCGTTGAAGAGTGGCCGGTGTCGGTCGTGAGATTTACTCAAGGAACGGTGCTGCGCTAGAGGCGTCAAGAGTAGATCTTGTGGAGCATATGGGCACGGAGCGTGTCGTGGCAGGCTTCCGCCGCGCCATTTGCCTTAGCACCTATTGAAATATATGATTGCCCAGCTAGCAGGTCATTGAACGATGCGATGCGATTGATTGATGGAATGACCGGATGAATGAGCGAACGACAACTTTAGCAGTTTTAGCATTTCCTGGCTAACAGCCGTGATCCACTGGATGGACACAGGGCAGCTCATTTGGTCAGCACGCAAGTAGAAGCAGTGCCCCTTTCAGGGGTATCCATCCGACAGATACTGATGACTCTCGTCATTTTACAGTTTGAGCCTGGGCAAATCCACTGATCGGAGCCAGGCGAGACAAGGCGGGGAAGAAGCATCGATGAACCCACGTACGGAAATCGTAGACAGCAGATGAGATAGTAATTAGAACGTCTCTGCGCGACTACCAGGCGCATGCCGCCGCCATCCGAATGAACTCTGCCATCGGTCGCAACGGGCTTTCAGCTGTCTTCCACAATGAACTCTCCTCAGTGCCGAGGAGCGGGTACGTTGTCCGGGCACACACCGTCGGGGGCATTTTTACCTCTAGCCATCGATACTAGTCCACTAGACCCGTGGAGTAGAGGCTTTCGAGACTTTTGAGTCGCCGCACGCGCTTGCACGCAGACGCTAGCGGCACTGTTAATGAGATGCTAATCGAAGGGCACAGGGCACAATTGAAAGCGAGGCGTCGCGTGGGACAGCATGGCTTCCATTGTGGGATGGATTTTGCGCATTAGTGTCACGTCCTCTGACCGACTCCCGGCAAACAGTATTCAAGCAAGACTTTACCGCGGGAGCCACGCGGAGAGGAAGAGAGAGGGGGGGAGAGAGAGGTTGAATGCAAGCGGCGCCACAGTTCGATTCGCCAGAGTGCTGTAGACCTGGAACAATCATCAATGTCGATTCCGTGAAAGCCCAAATGGCCGGCAGTTTGGGCCGCACTGTGCAGAAGGCAGTGCAAAGTGCTGTGGTGGTTCCATTCAAGGCAGACAGGCAGAAAGATTTGCACTGTCACGCTGCCTACTGGAGGTACGGGTCGCATGTACCTGCCAACAGTATTTTGCCCCAGTCCCGCATTTCTTACAATCTTGGTGCGGAGTCCGGAGTAAGGTGCTAAGGGCAGGCAGGTACGCCCCTTCAGTTTAGACGAGCCCAGAACGGCCACCATAGGGAGTACCTACCTGTACCGAGTACTCTTTTTTTGCGAGAAGCCTCAACAAAAGGCAAAGTATCAGTACAAAATAGGCGCATATAGCCCAGGGCAAGAAGGTACTGCAAAGAGCCTTTGCGTCCCGTTTGAAGACGGAGGCGCTAGCCCTAGATAGGAAGACAGTTCAGCCAAAACAGCCCTAAGCTGGGTTTTGGACCGCCCAAGTTTATGATTTCCAATTCTCCACCAGCCAGCGGATCCTGATCTTCTGCCACTCGAAGTTATTGAGACTCCTGAGCATTGCCCTCTCCATCTGCCACCGTTCAACGCAGCGTGCTAACAGATGGCTCACTAGTACGATCTCGGCAATCGATGTCTGTCTTGCTCTGGCTCTTGTGCTACCGGTCTATGCCCTATGCCAGGGAGGCTCGATCCACTGGCCCACGCATGCCTCGCACACCCGTCGTCTGCCTTTGCCATGCTGTCTTCCGTGGCGGCTGCCTCTGCCTTGGATACGATGGCAACGATACTTCTCTCGCTCGTGCTGGATACTTCTTGTCGCCTTCAGGCCACAAGCTCAAGCCTGCTGTTGGAGGCTTCCATTTTCCCCTTTCTTTCCAAAGGCTGTGGTGGGGACCCATCTCAGAGTAATGAAGGCAATGATATCACGCCGCTGCTCTGACATAGCTGATGAAACCCCCCGTTCCGTTAGTCTCTGTTCATGATATAATCAATCGCAGATGACTCTTATCATGAACGGAGGAAAGGAGGTAACTGTTGCGGGAATCATATGTGCCTGATTGTACCTCAATCCGTCGGAATTGCCTCTCTGACTCATCTTTTGGAGGTCAAGAAGACTTTCCAGATACATCCAGACACGTTAAAGTGCCTCTATTTGCCCAATCTCTGTCTCTGTCACCGGCCAGTGTTCTTTAGAGTCCCCCCTTTTCACCTTGCGATACGGTTTTGGATGCTGCCGGACGATCAGCTGGTGCCATCTCCCCGTTCTGACCCGAAATTGGCAGCAGCAATCGGTCAGAGTCATAACCATCATGCAATTAGAAATGGCAAAGCGATGTTACGGGTTTTCCTCTTTGGATGCAAGTGCCAATTACTCCCAGTCGCCCGTGCTCGCTGATCGCCGTCGGGACAAGAGCAAGTGCTCTCTATTCTCCTCTGTCTAGTGTCCCCGCAGCTATTGATTGTTCTCTGCCTCCTACTTGGCCTCGATTAGGTCGGCTTCTGCCTCATCTGTTCGTATCCGGCTGCTTGTTACCTTCTATTGTCAGGTGTGCACAGTATACGTCTCATTTACAATCGTCGGCCTTCTGCCAGAGCATGCTGCGGCTGCCGACGGTACTTGGTCCAGACACACAGTATCTCCTAGAGGATATACGCACGCCCCGGTCACTTGGTCCTACGCCCCTACCGTTTCTCCAACAAAGGCCCATCCCACCATCTCCAGCAGTGTGTGTTCTAGCCTAAGTCGCGCCCTCGGCGGCTATCTCATGCACGACAGTGTCTGCCACTGTATGTACATCCGGACAGTGTCATGCCCTGTCTCGTTCTCCGCCAGCCCTGTCTGAGGCTACAGGGGGTCCCGGTCAAGGCCATACGACTCTACCTGCACTCCCCGAACCCCCTGGTCGACCAGGATCTAGTGTAGAGATCCCTGCGCCCAGTCCCACGCCGTGACGCTAGGCCATGTCGAGGTACTCGTACTGATTCCCGTCGACACACGTCCCTGCAACCTTGGGTGCTACTTGAAGAGCTCACCCGGCTGTTGATCTGAGCCTCCATTTATACAAAGAGTCTTGCCATCTCTTCCTGTCCCGTCTTCTTCGCAAGGCTCTCTTCCTCATCTGCCGTTTCTACACCTCTGTTCTTCCCCCGCCAGATCATCATCTCTAACCTTATCGTTATACCTTTGACCAACCACGGCCGCGGCCAAGGTAGGCAGAATCCTTCACTTCACCTTTGGCGGCTCTCTGCTCGTTGCAAGCTGCCCACCCCTCCATACCTACCCACCTTCCAATTGTTGTCTTCTCTCAAATACATAAACGTGCCGCCTTGCGACGATTCGTCCTCTCGCAATCGCAAAGCTTCTTCTCCTTCTCTATTTTTTTTTCGGGCACGCCTCCTACTACTGGGTGATCAGCTTTCATCAGTTGACTATCAGCCGTCGCGGGTTGTTCAAATCATTGTCTGCCAAGCTCTGCAGCTGCATTGCGGCCACTCTTGTTAAATCAAACAAAGTCCTTGGCCGTGTTTTGTCAACGCCCAAGGAATCTTACCCAGACCGCCACCTGCATGAACATGGTAGAGCAACAACAGTATATTCCTGCAGGTCTGCCACATACAGGTGACCTGGCAGGATCCCACAGCTTGTCCGAGGACAGATCCATCGCGCCTGCAGGCACTTCAGCCTACCCAGAAGTGGCACCCTTCTCAGCGGTATGTCTTTTACCTTTTTCCCGTCATGGTCCCCCCACGCCCTGTGCTTCCCAAAGAGATGCACTCTTTTTTTTTCCTCTTCACCTCTTTCCCTTTGCCGCTCCTATAATGGTTCTAAGCTTACCAATCGCCCTTTTTTTTTCGCAGGTCTCTTCTTTCAACATCCCTGCTCCGTGCGACTCCAGCCTTTTGACTCCCATTTCTACGACCAGCTCTCCCCCGCTCCACCAGATTCGCAAATTGGCACCACAGTATCCTCCTCCTCCGAGCACCCCTTATACCCAAGTGCCAACACCTCCTGGAAGCTCCAAGATGTATCACCAACCCTGGAGCAATCAGTTTGAGATGCACAACCAAAATGCACAGAATGGCTCGCCCATGAACAACCAGGTGCCGGTAGCACCGGATTTCTACATGTCGGAAGACCGCCGCACGCCTAACCCTCCGACAGAGCCATACTTTGGGTCCTTCAGCGTATCTGAAGGCCCGGACACGCAGTCGATCCATCATCAAGGACCCCCATCTTACTATGTTGACATGGGGATGAACAACCAGAGCTCCATGCTGATACGCGATGCCCGTCACCTTCCTGTAGATCCGCACCACCGCGAGATGGAGCGCAGCTCCCATCCTCCCCACCCCTCATCCTTACTCAATCAGCCTCACTCATCGCATTACCATAGCGTCCGACGTGCTAGCACGGACGACCGCAGCTACAGCAGCCGTGCCGAGACTGCTCGCCGCTCCTCTAGCGGCTCTCCTCGTAGACGCCCGACCCAGGGCAGCACACGGGTGAAGAAGTCAAGATCATCCAAGAGGCAGGGCGCCTCGCTTCGCAGCCAACAGCAAGTTGATCCTGGTGATGAACACAAAAACTGCTTTGGTCAAGAAGTCCCTCCCCCCATCAAAAAGGGGTGTCCCGAGGAAGAGAAATGCATCTTCGAATCTCGCTGGCGACACCGCGCCCAAAGGGGGCAGGATATGTGGGACAGCATCCAGGCCGACTTTGAGAAGCAGTTTGGAAAGAAGCACGGCAAAGAAATGCTGCAGATGAAATTCAAACGGGGCCGATCCAAATTCTATGACTGGCTTGATCAGGACGTAAGTAGCTTTTCCAGCCCGGGCTTGTCGCCATTTGAATTGCGGATGGCGCTAACTGTTGCGATTTATCAAACAGGAAAAAATACTACAGGCTGCCTGGAAGAGACTAGAAATGGACAGATATCAACTGATTCTCAACTACTTTCTCGAGATGGGCGGCTCTCGAAACATGCTCCTGAGCGCCAGCGACATTGAGATCAAGATTGTCAACGATCTAAAGTGGGAAGAGCCCATATACATCGAAGGTATTGACGACTGCATCCGGCGCCGCCGCAAAACTATTGTCAAGAAGCGGTCTACCGGCCGAGGAGAACCAGGAGGCGACGTAGCCGTGAGCGATGACATGCTACGAATCTCTCAAACCCCCCACAGTGAAGACGACGTAATCAACCAGGTATATGCCGCACGAAGGGATCGCTGGGACGAAGAAATGGCGTCGGTAAACGGCGAGATGATGGATGCCCACCTGTGGGAGAATCGAGCCCCGATGAAAATGGAGACCGATGCGCTGGTCCCCTCGGGAGGGGAGCACATGGCGCGGCAAGCCGGTGACATGGTTCGCGTACACAGCAACACAAATGCTCACCCCATCGGCGGCCCCTGTATTCGACCTGTGGCAGTGTACCACCACCCAACGTCCAAGGCGCCATGATGCATCTTTGGACAATGCCATCGGAGATGAAACGCTGTGCCCGGCGCTAAAGTGCGGGTGTCAATAGGATGGGACGGGATCGGATGGATGGGATCGGCCGGGAGAGAGGGGTCTTGCACACGGCGGGAGGTTTGGGATGGGAATGCCCGAGACGTCTCTTTTGTTTCATTGTTTAGAATGCTTCAATCTTCTCGACGAAGAATCATCACTCTTTCAGGATCACGCATTTATTCTTCAGACCTTTGTGTTACTCGTCTTTCTGTACTTTTCTTTCTTTCTTCTTCTATGCATCTGACATTTTAATTTCTCGTCTTGCTTTTGACTTTTTTTTCTCTTTGTCTTTCTTTTTCCTCTTGTTGATAGTGGGATACCAAGGGTTTAGGGCAACTTGGGATGACTCAAGACGGATACAAATCTCACGATATGCCTGGGTGCATCATGTTGGGCTCACAGAATTTAGCATTGCCTGCAATACTGGCGCTCGGTCCTTGACAGAGAATACACAAACGCATAGATGATTAATCAGATACAACTTTGCCATGGCGTCATGCTTAATCAGTGCATAAACAGCTTTTCCTCCGTTCAAGTAGCATCTTGATGCATGGGTGTGCCTGGTTCTGTGTAACGACAGTTTAGATGAACCTACAGATCCAAGTTGCCAGGACAGATGACATCGGATCTGGTTGGACAGGGGGTCGTCGGCGTTAGGGGGCGGCTCTGTAGATGATGGCAAAGAGTCCCAAGTAAATTGCATGTGCATGTGCCTTGTTGGAGAAGAGATGAATTTGTGGGCCGCATGCAACTCGCATTGTCATTGCAGGTAGCGGCGGGACAACTGGCTGCTGCTAGCTGACGAGGTTTTCCTACGTGGCCGCCTTTTACACGCTTTAGAAATGATGGAGAAGCACCGAACATGAGAGGGCGTTGAGGGATGGGTGCTCTGCGTAAGTAGAGAGTACTCCGTGTGAACACTGTGTACTAGCACATACCTCAGTACCTTGGTACCTTGCTGGCTGTGCAGCATTGATGGTTTTAACTCTCGATTCTTCCAAGCTTAATACAGGCCGTGCCGTGCTTTATTCGGCATGGTATGACCACATATTCGAGAACATCTAGACCAGCCGCGCCTGTGACGCATCTCCCAGAGCCGCTGCAGCACCGAATGTCTGTTATGCCCGACGTGCCATGGCCGCCCGCTGTCGTGTCGCCCTTTTTTTTTTTTTGGCCCTCTTGTGAGCCACCTTCGAAGCAGGCAAAACGGGGGGGACCAGGTCTAGAGCTGCAGGGTCGGTGGAATGGCAAGGCGTCTCGTCCATTCAAGGCATCGACGACGCGCCGGGCGGGCACAACGACAGGCAGGCAGGCATCCTGTGCGGTCTGGCCGTCCAAGGTGCGACGAGCCCACACCACCAGTTCCCTACTGTCGGGTAGGCGCTTTACCTGTCATAGAAGATGCTGCATCACGAACCCTGGAAGGGGGCAAAAGGAAGAGAAGAGGAGGTGAGGAGGGCCAGCCGGGCACAGTGTGGGAATGCCAGGTGCTCTAGGCCAAAGCTGAGGAGGGGGGAGGGTGTACAAAGTAACTTAGTAGGGGGGAGACGGAAGAAAGAGGAAGAAGGGGGGAAAAAAAAAAAGGGAGAGAAAATGCGGCTGGTAGCTGCAAATTGCTTTTGCTTTCTTTTTTGCTTTCTTTTTTTTGCGGCTGAGCGAAGCTGAGAGAAAAGAAGCGAGCTGATGGACCAGGTCTTGCCTGCCGCCCTGCTGCTGAAGCGTGGTGGCGCAACTTGGCTGCTGGCCTTGTCCCATTATTCGCTATTGTCGTACTACCTGCCCTGCCTTTGGACTGAGCCTGTACCTGGTAAACGAGGAGCGAACTTTTTCAGCTGCATTTTGGGGGGGGAACGGAGCAAGTGCCAGCTCGGAGCAGGTCCAGGTACCAAGTATCGAGTACCAAGTACTCCGTGCGCGTGCCCAAATGCAGGCTTGCGCAGCACCCAGCCAAACAAAGCAGAGCCATGCCCCCATTTGCACAGTACGAATCTCTTGCGCAGGTGGCCGCGGCACTCCCTCGTACATCCGTCCTCCCTGCTCCATGCTACGTTATAGGCGGAGCAGCAAAGTTGGGTTTTTTTTTCTTTCTTTTTTTCTCTTGCGGCACACACACACACACACACACACACCACACACACTGCACTGCACTGTGGCGCATTTTTTTTTTTTTCCTTTTTCTTTTTCTTTTTTGAGACTTGCGTTGGCATTCTGACGCTCTTGCGCTAAACTCGACTTCCATGGTTTCAGGTGGTTATTCCTGCCTCCTTGGGTAGGTACGGAAGTCAGGAAATTCCGAACAGATTAGGATGATTCTGCCACCCCCAAACAAGCTGAGGCTGAACATCCCCAACTCATGCTATGAGAAGGCCGTCTTCACTACCAGTTCGCATTCCCTTCAGCTCATTACCAACTCAATGCGAAATGGCTTAGCAGGGTGGTCAGCACATGGATGGCCCTGGAGTCGTATCGCTTAGGAGCCTATTACGATCGCTGTCGCCCTCCAGGCTGAACATAGGCTGTCACTGGGAGATGCCGGGAGGGGCAACAGAGGGCTCAGGAACGGCTGGGGCGGAGGCCCGGGCTCGAGAACCATGATCGAGGTCAGATGCGCTAGGTGGGAGCAGGCAATGCGGAAAGTCCACCATCAGCTCTGCTCAACCCGCAGAGCCGGGGGAATCGACGAGTGGCCTGGGCTCTTTTTGTTTGCGGCTTGTGGTCCTTTTGCAATTTCTTGTTTGTTGACTCACTGCTTGCAGGCAAATCGGGACTGCTGCCTGTTCGCGCACACGATGCTTGGCATGGGAAAAGGGAGATAAGGTGTCAGATGTGCCCACAACGTTAAGCCAGCGGGCGGATGTGCGCTTCGGGGCCGCCTGGCCATCGATCCCGCTCGCTAGGACAACAGCTCGATCTGCCAACGGTCCGCAGGCGTGTAGCCGCTGCAAAATGGTGGACACGAGCATGAAACGCGCCCCTGTGTGCTCTCCTTGCGCACTTGGAAATCCATAGGCCCTGTTACACTTTTTTTTCCCTCTTCCATCCCCATTATTTTCAGAAGAGGAATGCTTTGTGTGCTCTTCTTCTTTTTTTCCGTTTGCCTTCATTAATTTTGGGCGGGTTTCGCGGGTGAGCACAACCGCACTGTACGGAACACCCATCCCTTGTCCACTGCCCCCCTCCGTCCCGACAGTCTGGAAAATGACGCGGTGCAAAGTGGGTTCGTAATTTGGGGTCCACGCCTCCCATGAAGCAGCAAAGCAGGTGAGAACGAATCGAGGGCGTGGTTGGGTGCAAGGGCTTGCCCGGCTTCCTTGTTTTTCGTTTCCCCTCCGTCTTCGCGCTTCTCTCGCTGGGACAACAGGCAGTGCAGATCAAGGGTTTGTGCGAGGCGATGGCGGCCATATGCATTCGGTGACGGATGGCGTCCGTCTCGGCTGGCGCCCGTGCTTCTTGCTCTTCTGAGCGGCGCGCCCCGGCCGATCTACGGGACGCAATGCGGAGCCCGTGTCATCCGATGGACGGAGCAGCGCTCTAAATGACCGAAGAGGGCACCTCTGGCCCCAAGTAGCGCGCTCCATGCGACTGAAGACGGCTATGGACACCATGTAGCCGCGTACATACAGGTGGCATGTGGCGTACGTATGGGCGGATACCACAGCATATGCACGGAGCAGTTCTATTCGATACGATTCATACCCATGACGGTGATGCATGCAGCCCTCGTATCGCAGGGGGTTGCAAAAGACAGCGAAGCAATCAGTTTAATTTATCCGCACGCACGCACGCACACACACACGCACGCAAAGAAAGTTTTCTACACATACAAGTACCTACAAGTACGACGTGTTACGTGACAAGCGAACAGCCCGATTTCCACCGTGCAGCTTCTCGAACATGGCACAAAGTAGTGATGAGGACTGAAGATGGCGGGCGGCTTGCTGCATGACAAACTTTTGTTTGATTATACGTGCGACACACGCAACACCGCTTTCACTGCTGGTCCAAATAAGATTAATCTCCAAAATGAAAAAGAAGAGGACAAAAAAGAAAAAGGTCAGAGAAGAGAGGGTTGCAATGCGTTGGTGTCATGACATCTGCATCTTGCCCCGAGTGTGCCGCTGCTGCTCGGGAGTTGATTTGGGGGAGGTTCAGGTGTGAGTGGCCCCGGGTAGTGAGGAGGTGCCGAGGCCTGGACGGAGGATGGCGCGATGTGATGAGATTTGCGCAGAGGGAGAGCACGGAGAGCAGATGTTGCTATTCGCACACTCTGGACTAGACCTGGCTGAATTTTTTTTTTTTTTTCGACCACGGCCGAATTCCATTTGGTGTCGAATTTCTGGGAGATCCACTTGGGTTGTAAGAAGGCCGCCGGAGAGCATGTCTCTTTGCGTGCATGAAGGCAGAGCAGCAGTAAGATTTCAAAGCACTCAAAAGCCGCCAGTTATCTCCGCCGTCATGAGCCCCGTTGATGATAGTGCTCTGCATTTGACCATATGCGGACGGTATGTCACTCGCGAGCGGACGTGCCCAAGGCTTTCGGCGATAATCCGCATCACCACCGATGTTGTTGGCGCAGTTGCTTGTGTGTTCGGAGCGTCTGCCGTATAGAGGCCAATAAATGAAACCGGTTATGTGCCGGCCGGGAGTTGCCTGAATTGGAAACTATTGGCCAACGAGTACTTGACTTTAGTGAGTAATGGCCTATTGCAACGCTACTTGACAGACATTAAACTTGTTTTTAAAGGCAACTTTTGATGGCTCTTTTGACTCACGACGCTCGTGACAATGACCTGAGTGTGTACTCCGTATGCCAGTAGGCATTTGGGCACACAAATGACGCATCAGAACTGCGTGTGTTCAACATCGACAACTACTCAGCACTAAGGCTCCCTGACCTATGAGATGAAGCTATCATTTTATCGTCTCATAGCCGGCTTATGTCAAAAGAGAGAGACAGAGAGAGAGAGAGAGACAGAGAGAGAGAGAGAGACAGAAGAGTAAATGACTAACTCTTGTGCACCATGCCCAAAGCAACAGGTCACCTACTATATTGGCTCTATTTCTGTACCTACGCACCGGATCTGCCATTCCGCCCATGCGAGCACAGATTAGGCAAATAAACTTGCCAGGTAGGTACCGATAGCTTGCATACCCTGCATAGCATGTGCCCCGTACCTTGGTAAACGGCAGTATTGCGTACTATGATGCATGTATGTCTAGGTATTGCAGCTCGGCCGACGGCGCATATGCTCTGGACCAACAACACGCATAGCATCAAGGTGAGGCAGACCCGGTCGTTTAGTGTAGTCCTTGCACGGATTTAAACACAAACGAGAAACGATGCCATGCAATTTGCTGGCGGTGTTTACTCGGCATTACAAGCACTTTTGCGGCTGCCAAATCCTTTGTCGAAATCCGCAGATGCTACGGATATAGCAATATTAACTTGCATACTCCGTATCTGGACAGACACGGAGGGGCTCTGTGGCCCTGGAAATCTTTCATCTCGATGCGGCAATACATGTGTATTAGCGATCAAATACCTCCCCTCCTTTCATCATCATCCTCGTCCTTCTCTTTCGCCCCCAAACCCCGGCGCTTGTCCTGTTGTAGCACGTCAATGTATTGAGGATCCTTTGCACTGTGTATCTTGTGCGTTGCACACCACGGAATGATAATCCACACTGGGCAACACGAAGTAGCTGGTAGGTGACACTCACTCCGAGTCTCGCTTTTGCAGGTAGCAGCACTTGTTGTCTGGAGTGGGGTAAGCATAAATTGTCCCATCCTCTTATTTTGCTTGCTGCAAGGGTAAGTGGCTAATAGCTTATATTCTATATTTTGATTTCTTGCCTTTCTCAATTTCAAGGTCCCTCAGATTTCATTTAGTTTGTATTCTTGTTTACTAATTATGGAGGTCGTTTACGCCCCTCCATCTCTCTGCTCAAAATATCTGTCATCCCTGTGTAGCTTGGTATGCTGGCTGGCTGGGGGAGAAGAACAAAAAAAAAACGCCCCAATTGTGGGTGAGAGGGGCGTAGAGGGTACCTTGAGTGAACTGCCAATAGCCGACAACCGCCAGACGCATGGCTACGAGGAGGCTAGTAGGGGTTGACGACAAACAAGGGGGCGAACGCATCGTCGGTTTGGGGACTTTTTTTTTTCACGATGGAAAGAAAACCGGAGGAGAGATGTTGGGTGCTGTTTGCTATGTGGACTTGATGCGTTGACATGGGCCGGATAGAATTCATGCATATACCTTAGATACCTTTCCTTGATAGGCAACAAGATATTTTGGTTTACGGAATCCTGGCTGGCGGTGTCGACTGAAATTGGATGATAGTAGCAACCACGCAAATATGTGACATGGAATGCTTGAACTTTTTCTACTGCTTAGCAGCATGCACTTATCCACGATCCATGACGTCGAGCCAAAAGCCTCAATGGTGGAAAATGTCTCCGTGCAATGTCTCCGCGCCTATTTGCCTCATCCCATCACGGCTACGAGCAGCAAAAAGAACAAGCCCTCAATTTGCCAGAAGGGGAAAATGAACAAAAAACTTCAGAGCGCCAGCAAGGTTGATCGCCTCGACCCCATTGGTCGCAAAACGAAAACAAATGCTGGCGTTGGCGAAAATCGCTTAACTTGCTTTCTCTCACATGGCGCGCGAGCCAAAAGCTCGAATGGCATTTGCGTTACCCACCAAACATTTTTTTTTTTTTTTTTT